>NW_006499912.1:1999596-2037639 GCF_000471905.2 Amborella trichopoda | reverse complement strand
TACTACTATATATATATATATATATATATATATATGCAAATCTTCCTATTAGCTATTTACATATGTTGAGTTAATTTTTTGGTACACATTTTTAGGTAATCTTTAATTTTTAACTAATTTTTTAATTTTCTATGTAATATGTTGGGTCCAGGTCTCAGTAAGGGTCCTCCACATAAATTTTAGGTCCGGGTCTAGGCCTAGATACTCTAGACCCGATTGGGTTTCGGATAGGGTCTGGTCTGGGTCCCATGTAAGGATGTCAAATCTGGATCCGGGTCAAACTTGACCCATTCCAACCCTATCAATGAGTAACTCTAAATCCCCAAGTGCTAAGCAGATTTCAGTTACACCTCAAGAAGGACATGCGTATATATTGTGTTGCGGTTCCTCTCTTGGCACGTGTGCACATCTTTTCACAGTGGATCCTCTGAAAGAGAAACTACCCATATTTTTGCAACTGCTTGTGCACACGCTACAAGAAAGTTCTTAAGTTAGGGATTTAAGCTAATGTCATATATATAGACACCCCATTTTTTGGCTGAGCAAATTCTAAGGAACCAAAAATCTTGAAAATCCTAGAAACTTGGCTTAGACGTCTCTAGCCAAAATCCGTTCCATACTCCACACCTCGTTCTATGCTCCATACTCCTCTCCCTTATCTCTCTAAACCCAATGTCTATCGTTCTCTTTTCTTCTCTCTTTCCACTCTTTCCCTCACTCCAAATGCCTCTCTATCTACTCATTCTCTTCCGCTTCCCAACGTCCCTCTCTCTTTCTCCCCACTCGTTCTCTCCCTCTTCCCAATGTCCCACTCTCTACTCATTCTCTCCCTCTTTTTGGGTTGGTCTCATTCTCTCCTTTCCCCCCAACGTCCCTCTCTCTCTACTCTCTCCCCTCCCCAACATCCCTCTCTCTACTCGTTCTCTCTCTTTACACTCATTCTCTCCCTCTTCTTAATGTCCCCCTCTCTTTCCGATCATTCTCTCTAACATCAAACTATCTCTACACTTGTTCTCTCCTTCTCAGCATCCTTGTCTCTCCCTCTCTCTATTCATTCTATCAGTCCCAATGTCTCTCTTTCTCTTTCTCTCTCGCTCTCTCCACTCGTTTCCCCGAAATCATGTTGGGCATCATCACACTCACGCCACACACTCTCTCTCACACTTATATATAAAACCTATCCCTCACGTTTTTTGAAAAGCACACTTTCTCTCACTCTTATTCCCGGTCATAAACAATATTATCAAATTCACTTCGTTTCGGCCAAAGAGGCCGAAACCTTCGGATTTTAAGCATAAATTGAAGAGCAGCGAAGTTTGGTACTATCACTTCGATCCTATTCGGACTGCTTTGGGGTGCTTCGATCAAATTCAGATCGTATCAAGTTTTCTTTAGGTATGCTATGGCCAACAAAGACATAGTTATGTAAATGTATTTTTTTATTTTTAATTTTTTTTTCCATTATTTGTATATATATAAAAATATTTAATTTATTTATACTACATTTTAAAAAAAATCTGAAGTTTTCCCCCGAATCGACTGAAGCACCGAATTGCTTCATTTTTCTTACAAAAATCGAAAAAGACTCGAAAGCGAATTTAACAACATTGCTCATAAAACTCTCTAACAAATTTTCCATTCTCTCTCAATTATCTTTCCCCTCTCTCCCGTATCCACTCACTTTTCCCTCATACATTAATGCTACACTCCCACGTACAACCAACATACGCATTCAACAAAGACGCAACTCCTATACTTTGTCCCTCTCGGTGATACTCTTTACCTCTCGTGCACTAACTCTTTCACTTGTGCATTTATACACATCCATGCAAGGATGAGAGGGAGAGCGAGAGAGAAAGGGAGAGAGTGAGCCTCAGAGACCATTTTGAGACCCCCACGAAGGCCCTGTTTTGATTTTGCGATAATTTTAAAATTTGAGCGTCTTTAGCTCATCCGCTTGATGACAACTGGCATGGTTCCCTCGTATTGACAAACTCTGATCTAGTCCGCCAACTTTGGGAGATGGACTTGTGGGCCCATCTTCACCCTAAAGAAGTTTGTGCTCTTTACTTTTCCCTTATTTTTGTTATTTATTTTTTTTAAAAGTATTTTATTTTTATTTTTAAAGTATTTTCAAAATTCCCGAATTTTCCCTTTCTTTAAAAAAAATTCAATTTTTTTTAGCTTTTAAGCAAATTTTAGCCGGCAAGGGCCATGGGCTACCAAAGAAAATATAATGGGGTACTTTTCATTCATAGTCCGTAATTTGATGGAACCCATTTTCTAACTTCAATCGACGAATTTTACACAAGAAACGAGGTAGATATATTATTATCTTCCAAAATTTTACATTTAAAGAGTTTGGTGCCCATCGTGCAGCCTTTCATGCTTATTTTCAGCTAAAAACCGAAAAAGAAAAAAGAGTAAACCTAACTCCCCATTCGGAGCCTTTTTGTTTTAGACAAAAAAAAAAAAGGAAAATGCATTTCTAAGCATTTTAAAGGCAGTTTGGTTTCAACGAAAATAAAAAATAATAATTTTATTTTGAAAAAAGAATTTTAGTTTGAAGGCCATTTTGTCTCTTACTACAAAAAAAAAAAAAAAATCACCTTGCCAAAAAAATTGCATTCTAATCCGTGGTCGCTTCGAAACAAAAATTTCAAGTCATTTCTCCAATTAAAAGGAATAATCTTCCTTTAAAAAAAAATCGAATTGGCATTTTATTGTCATTTTGCTTTATTTTATTTATTTTTTTAAAAATCACTCTCTAAGGTGATTTGATCTTCAAAAAAAAAACTCCTTTAAAAAAATGAGAAAATATCTCTATACCCCATATTTTTATGTTTTATTTCAAAATATACTCAAAGTTTTAAAAGATATCTTAAAACATAAAAATTATAACAATTATTTTTTGAGCTAATTTAAACTTGTTTTTTTAGGTCAAATAAATATAAAAAACATATCTTTCTTAAAAGCCTCATCTCACACTTTTTTATTTCTCTCTCCATCATACCCATCTCTCTCCCTTCAGTTTCTTTCTTCCCGCTTTCTCTTCACACTTCCCATCTCTCTCCCCTCACTCTCTCTCTCCTCCCAAATACACGGTATACATAGAGAGAAGAGAACAAGAGAGAGAGAGGAAAACAAGAGAGCGCAGAGAAAGCTTTTGTTCTTTAGCCATTTTAGATAAGAGACGGTGGTTGAGAGAGAGAGACTTCGTATCACGGCCTTTCAAAGCACATTTTGTGCCTCCATTCTCGACGCAGCTAAAAGCATAAGAGCAACACTATGATTTTGCGCCTCTTAGTTAAAAGAACCAATAACTCCGCACTCTTAAGGCTCAGTCTTCCTCTCTCTCTCGCTCTCTCGCTCTCGCTCATGTAGCTCCGCCTTAACCAGAAACGCCCCAGTCTTTCTCTTTGGTTCAAAAAAAACCCAATTCCCAGATTTGCCAACACCACTACTCTCTCTCTCTAACTCAGTTTCCATTTGCCAGGAAAGAGGGAGATATTCCAAAGTTCACCACTCTTTTTATGTCTTGTGGAAAAGAAATCCAATTATCATATGAATTAAGAGAGAAAGATTTCAACACCTCTCTCTCTTGTAGTAATTGGTAAAGATTTCACTTATCTTGAGGTATATAAGTGAAAAGAGAGACATTAATGGGTTGGATTTTATAGAGGTGAAAGATCATTGGGAAGAGAGAGAGGTGTTTGAAGAATACGGGAGGAGAGAGAGTAAAAGACAGAAAGAGAGAGAAAAAGAAAAGTTTGGAGTAGATAAGGAAAGATAGAAAAATAATTGGGTTTCGAAAGTCTTTCTCACATTTGTTTAAATTAAAAAATAAGTTTAAAGTGGTTAGAGGATTAGAAGATATATGTTGAAACCTTGAGTTTATCAACAAATCAAATTTAAAAATGGAGGATGTAGAGATATTTTCCCTAAAAAATTTTACTTTTACAAGTCCACTTTCCTTTCAAATAAAAATAATTTTCTCCTTTTTGACTGAAAAATAAAAGACCATCGATATTTTGCATTCTAAGCATCTTTATTGGCGTCGTTTCAATTCTCTACTCCTGCCTCTCTAATTCCAGTTTTGGTTCCAAGAAAAAAAAAATGCATAATAAAAAGAAGGGTGCGATTTGTATAGAGCCGAGGTTTTAAACAGTCAAAGTAAAGCGCGCCTTCAAATCGTATCGAGAAATATGGTTTCAATACTAGAAATCTTTGTAATAGCCTTAAAATATATTTTTATTTTTAATTATAAAATTTAAAGCTTCAAAAATAATGTAGATCGAGCAGATCTATGAAAATTTGAAAATTGTGAAAATTGACTGTCCAAATATGCGTTACAAGATGCACTATTTCCCAAATATCAAATCCATTTTTATTTATTTATTTCCATGTATCTTGATGCCGAGATGATCAATTTGATTATATTTGGGCATCAAAACAACCTCTTCTAGTGAAATTTTTGAGGTGGCTTCTAATTTTATTGTTTAGAGCCTCAACTCTATATAAACTTTTTCCATAAAAAAATACTTTTTAGGTAATTCTTGCATTATATTTCGATTTATATTTTTTACAATTCAGTTGCTTCTATTTTCTTTCCTTAAAAAAAATAAAAAAAATCACAAAGACTTTGTTATCTTCTTCTTCGTTATTTGCTAAAATAGCCTGTAGAAGTTGTTGCTTTTATTCACATCTTATTTTTGAGAAGCAAAATGAAATTCTTTCTTTGCTTGCTTTAAGAAAAAAAAAAAAATCACAAATACTTTGTTATCTTCTTCTTCTTTATTTGCTAAATATAACCTGTAGAAGTTGTAGCTTTTATTCACATCTTATTTTTGAGAAGCAAAATAAATGCGTTTGCCGGGAGTCGAACCCGGGTCTATTGCTTGGAAGGCAATTATCCTAACCGTTGGACTACAAACGCGCCACGTTGTTTTAGGTTTGTACTTCCCCATCAGATTCATTTTGTACAATAATGTTTTTCCCCAAATATATCACGGGAAAAGGTTTCGATACTTTCTCTACAACATAGAAGATCTATGCTTCTATTACCATCCAGCCGTCCAATTTTGATCAAGAGAGCTAGTCCCTGTTTGATCTTAAATCCGACGTCATAAAGTATTTTATTTTTAGTATTTTTATATAAATTGTATGAATATGAAATTCATTACGTGCCATCTTTTCATTAGGGGTGCACCTATAAAAAATATTAAAAATAATTTTTTTATAAAATATAGTGACCAAAATATCCCTTGAATCTTTCAAGGGTATTTTGGTCATTTAATTTTATTGAAAATATTTTTTTATATTTTTTGCTAGTGCGAGTTTAATATAGGATTGAACACCCAAAATTTGATGTCAAAATAGTTTATAGAAAAAAGTTAAAAATCAAATAGTGTAGAGATGTGACTTTGTGATGGGATAATCTTTGCCCTCCATTCAGAATGGACGGCTGGATAAAAGGAAGTATATAAATCTTATGTTGTAAGGAAAACATATAAAGGTTGCCCTAGTTTAATATCTTTCTTGCATCATTTGCATTTCTTCTTTGTGCTGCTGAAAAAGGAGAAGATAAAATACATTGTTCTTGGATGACATTGATACCTTGCCAGCCTGCCTTATGATACTAGGTGGTTACAACTAATCTTGACTCTTAAATATGAAATTAGATCGCTATTCTATTGACCAAGCTCAAACTTCGAAAGAAAATTTTTCAAATTTTGTGACACACCCAAAGTATCAGATTTCACATCGAATGGTTCTAAGTAATTGCATCAATGGTAAATAGTCTCATTATATACAATCCCTTAAAAAGGGAAAAAAAAGAGGGCGGTGAATTTCTTGCACTTAGATTTGCTTTTTTTGCATCCTTTTTGCATTTGCAAGTGAAATAAAAGTAAAAATATCACAAAAAATAAAAGAAAAAAGAGGCTTTTATTAATTTGATTTAGAGATAGAAGTTTTGGCTCCATTTGTGTGATATTTTCTATTATAAAAAATAAAAATTGAGGGTGAGGAAACATCTTTCGCGGAAGAGAGAAGAGGACCCTTTCTATTTTTTGGCCATTTTACTTTTAAAAAAAAAAAAATGGTAGTTCCTTCGATTTTCATTTCCCTTGTTGATTACATTTTTCTGGACTTGCACGCCCCAAAAAAAAAGGATTTTCAGGCCATTTTGCTTATCAAAAAAAATCTTGCAATAAAAAAATAATTTCAAGGCTGTTTTATTTTGTCCCAAACAAACAAATTTTTTTTTAAAAAAATAATTTTCTTTTTTGAGGTTGTCTTTGTTTTCAAACAAAAAAAAAAAACAAAAAAACAAATCATCTTTCTTGCTAAACAAAAACTTCCATTTCAAGATCGTTTGGCCTTCAAAAAGAAAAAAAAAGAAAAAAAAAAAACCTTTAAACCTATTTGGTAAATAGAAGAAGCCCTCTCTTTGAGGCCACTTTGTCATCAAATAAAAATTTCCTACCGCCATTAAAAAATAAAAATAAAAAATAAAATAAAAAAGAGGGGGAAAATCTTTTGCATCTCTATTGTAGATCTTCTCCTCACTTATTTTCATCTTATAGTTTAGCATTTCATTTGAAATTTATTAAAAAAAAAGGAGAATATCTCCTTATCCCCTATTTTTAACTTCTATATCTCATGAAGCCCAAAAATTGAAAATATTACTTGTAAGCTAAAAGTCTTCATCTTTTCTATCTTATAACCCCCTGACCCCTTTGACTATTAATTTTTTACCTAAACAAACACTAAAATGATACTCTAAAACTCCATCTCTCTCCCTCTCTCTCTCTCTCTCAAAACTCCATTCTCTCTCTCAATACTCTCTCTCATCGCCCCATTCTCTCTCTTCAACCCTTCCACCTCGCTCCTCATGACAAAGCACATGCCCTTTACAAATTCCACCTTCTTTTCCAGCAACCCACTCGCCAGAAAACTAAACCACCTGCCGTAGATTAGGATAAAATTATGCAATATGACTACTTTTGAATGATAAGAAGAAATGAATAAATTCATCAAGTTTAGAGAGAGAAAAAGAGAGATCATAAATGAAGGAAACAATCAAGTTAGAGAGAGGGTAGGTCATAGAAGATCATACTTGTAGAAGAAACGAATCAATCCATCAAATGTTTTTTGTCTTAAGGTACTCCTTATCATTGTAATCACTTTTTGAACCAATTTTTGAGAGAGAAGAAACATGATTTGTGTAATACATTGTTTTGAGCATTTCGGGCTAATCCACTAAGCTTCTCTATCTCTTAATTCTTTCATTTAGTTTTTTATTTTTTAAAAATTTAACTTAATGTTCAAATATGCGCCTTCTGAATTGCTTTTAAAGAGAGAAAAGACAGAAAAATAAACAAACCCATAGTCGTAGAAGCATCAGAAACAAACAGAGAGTTTTAAAGTTTCCGTGAATTCTTGGATTGTTTTCCACTTTGTAATCAACTTCTTATATCATATTAAATTTCCAACCATTTGAATGATTCAATATTTACTGGTTAAATTATTTCTATTGAATTCTATATCTTTCTTTTTATTTGTTGATTCTATCTCTGATTTTCCATTTTTTTCCTTTCTATGAAGTCATGGATTCGTCTGATAAACCAGTGGAAAAGATCGAAATAGAAGAAGAGAAAGGTGCTTTCCTTGAAAAATTGAAGGATTTCATCCATGATATTGGAGAGAAGATTTGAAGAAGCAATCAGTTTTGGAAAACCCACTGCTGATGTCTCTGCAATCCACATTCCATCAATCAATATGGAGGGAGTTGATCTTATAGTCGACCTTCTCATAACAAACCCTATATATTGAAAATCTAAAGCCACCATACACAGAGAGATTGCAGAAGAGGCTCTAATGGCCGGACCCATGCCCTATTCCAGATTTAAAAATCTAATTTATCCTCACCGTACATATTGAAAATTTGAAGCAACCATACACAGAGAGAGATTGCATAAGAGGCTTTAATGGTTGGGCTCATACCCTATTCCAAATTTGACAGCCATAGACATTGGGGACCTCTCAGGCGAGCCCTATAACCCTATTCCAGATTTGACAACAAATTAAAAGGGGGTCCATGAATCGTTAGGGCTATAAGAGGCTCTAATGGCCGGGCCGGTGGACCAAGCCGTTTTCAAGTTTTAGAGAGAGAGAGAGGTGGAGTTTTTGAGATAGGGTGTCACTTTAGTGTTTGTTTCGGTAAAACATACATGGTCAAAAGGGTCCAGGGGATTGTAAGATAGAAAAGATGAAGACCTTTTGCTTGCAGGTAATATTTTCAATTCTTGGGTCTCATGAGATATAGAAGTTAAAAAATAAGAGATAAAGGGATATTTTCCCAAAAAATAATCATAGAAGGCAATCCTCAATCCTGGCACTCTCCTTCTACTTCAAGGGGCCATTCACTTAGAACATTGAATCAGTGGACTATACTTTAGAAGGAAGTGAAGAATGCTCCAATTCCTCTTAAATCCCAACCATATTTTTTGGTATGGATTCACTCTTTAAGTGGATCCTTTTTAGGTAAAGAAGCATGGAATTACATTCGTCATAAGGGCTCCTCTCAGCCTATTTTCAAAACACTATGGTCTTCAAAGTGTCACCCTAGGGCGAAGTGGTTCTCTTGGCTGAGCCTGCATCACCGCTTTCTACTTCTTTTATCATGCTGTAGAGGGGCATTACCCTTGCCTCTGTATGCCCTTTTTGTCTCTGTAATGATGACAACATTTGTCATTTATTGCTTGAGTGTTCTTTTTTGCAAGGAATTTAGAGATCAATAGCATGAAGATGTAGAAAACCATTTATCCTAGATTGCACTATTGCAGCCTCTTTAAGGAAATGGTCAATTTTTAGATTCAAGTCTAATGGCATCAATAATATATGGGTCTCTCTTTCTTTCACAACAGTTTTGAAGGAGCATAATCATCAAATGTTCAAGGGAGGAAACTCTCGAGAGAGAGCAATTGACCAGGAGGATTATGTCATATGTTCGTGACCTGGCATATATTAAGGCATGGCCCTATCATATCTTAGAGAAGGCATATACTGAAAACCTACGACTCACCTAGCGGCAACTAAGGATCACACTAACCAAAGTAGTTGTATGGGCATTTCCACATCCATAGTATTTTAAGTTGAAGGTCGATGGATCTTCTTTTCAAAATCCAGGTAGAGCTGGCTGCGGGGGTGTTATTAGATGGGATGATAGTTCTTTTATTGTTGTTTTGTCTATCCCCTTAGACACGACTTCAAATAATTGGGTGGAATTTCCTAGTATAGAAGCAATCTAGCAATTCAGATGAATTGTTTTCCTCTCCAAATTAAAAGTGATTCCTCATTATTGGTTCAGGTTATACAAGGCAACTGTAAATCTCCATGGGCACTCTCGTGACGGCATCTTGTTCTGACGCTCCTTCAATGACATGCTGCTTAGGTGCATTGATCAGAAAGACATAAATCATGTACTCAAAGCAGTTCACGCTGGAGTTTGTGGGATGCATCAGTCTGGCCCCAAGCTGTATAATAGAATCATCAGGATATGCTTGTAGACACCCCGATCTCGACTGAAAAGATTATTGATAGGTTGAAATGTCCCAGGCAAACTACCCAGGTATTTTAAATCATTCACCCCACCAGTACCCGTTCTTCATAAACCTAGCGTCCACCAAACCCTTACTGCTCAAAAGGGATCAAAGGCGTCAAGAGGCTGAACAAGGCGAGACAGATCCAGAGTGGCCTAACTATGAAGAATTCAAGAGGAAAGGCATGTTATCTCAATAGGCAAAAAAGCCCTATTAGAACTCCAACAATAAGGTACCATGAGTACCCAAGTCACATCATAGGCGATCTGGGACACCAAAGGCCTGACGCCCTAAGTCCAGGCCCCAATGTCCAAGCCACAACAGGATCCATTTTCAAGCTACAATAAGATCAAGATGCGTGGCGACAGAGCCAATGCCGCCAGCGCCATTTTCAATAACGCCAGGTCCCGAGACCCTCACAAGGCTAGACATAGCCTGGCCAAAGTGACTAATGTGATGGCCTGACATGTCAATCCATACCCGCCATCATGACAGGCCTGTACTAAAGCCTATACTAACATGTCAACTGTCATTACGAAGCAAGGTTGTCGATTTCTTATTACACAATGGTCAGATGCAAGTACAACCAAGACAACTGGACAACTAGTACCCGACGACATTCAGAATGTTGCTGACGCTAGTCAGAACTGCTTCAAACTGGGATTGACAAAATCAGAGCATGCCACGTCTCTTGAACAATGCTGGGCGGCAATCGGAATGCCACCGGTGCCATAGCCAATGGTGTCGGAATCTAACAAGTCATATAGAACCCACATTAATTAGCAATTAATAGCTACTTACTGTCATTATTACAACATTAATGACATGGCACCATTCCAATCAGCATCAGTGCCAATCCAAATGGCGTCGAAGCTTTGAAGACCCAAAATTTCGCACAAAACTGGATATAGGCTGTCGTGGGTTCTTTTCGCCTATAAAAAGCCCCCTTCATCTCAAGAAGAAGGTCCGAGACCTTGATAATTTATGTGCCTAGAATATGCCCAAAAATCTCTTGATCTTAAGCCTAAGCATGAGCTTGAGAGAAGAGCCCTTTGAGCAACTCCCATCCTACCAAACCCTTCAATCCAAAGCTGTAAACACAAACCCCTTCAAGCTACGCTTTAAACCGAAAGTCTTTCGGATAATCAAGCATTCTGGACCCCCTTCTTCCTATTTCTACTTGTCCCGTTAAGAACCGATAAAGTTCGGGTTGATTGTGCAAATTTATTATCTGAATCAGCGTCGGGCCTGAGGGCTTGGCCTAAATGTTGTTTTCTTCTCTTTGCTCTCCCTTTTATTTACTTTTCTAATATTCATTCTCATTTATCATTTGCATTTATGGCTTGTCTCATTTTCTTCTTCATTTCTTGATGTGGTTTGCCTTTTCTCCTTTTTATGATCTTGGCATTTATTTTATTTTAGCCAAATTTGTTTATTTTCCTTTATTTCCCCTTGTTATTGATCCTACTTATATTCTCTTAGTTAATGTTGTATTTATTGTAGTAGGTCAGTTGTATTTAATCTCTTCTTCCTTCTTCTACCTCCTTTATTAGATGATCATTTTCTACTTTTAGGTTTGCATTTATTTCTTTTAATTAGTTATATTTACCCCTTCTCATTTATCTCTTCATCGATAGGATCTTTTCCCTTTAAGAGGATATGATTTTATTCGTCTTGAGTGGGTATTTATTTCTCTTCTTTATTTCCTTCATTTTATGATGTAGATCTCTCTCTCCTTGATTTTCTTCTTTACTGAATAGTGGTTCTCTTTCCCTTTATAGAAAATATTCTTCTTGGTTAGTTATATCTATGTCTCTTCTTTGTTTCTCTCTTTTTTATGCAAAGATTCTCCCCCTTTCTCTTAATCAATCATTTCCTCTATTTTGTGGTAATATTTTCTTTTTGTATTATATCTATTTCTTTCTATCGGTTATGTTTATTCCTCATTCACTCCTTTTCATTCAATAATGCAGATTTTCTCCATCCTTCTCATTCCCTATCTTCTTTTATATATATTTTTTCTTTCCTCTTATATTTTGCTCAATAGCTTAGCCTTTCTTCTTTCCTCCTAGATATATCTTCTTTTTTTATTCTTCATTATCTCCCAGTGGGAGGTATGTTTATGTCTTCACCTTTCTCTTCCCTTCTATAATGAATCACTCTTTACTTATCTCTATCTCCTTCACCTTAACCATCTCTCTTATGCTCTTTCCTTTCATTTCTTTTTTTTTTATTTAGTTGTGTTTCTTTTGTTGCATATTATATACTAGTATTAGCTACCTTTTAGTCTCCCCTCTAATATTTTACCCCTCTTCATGTTGTATTATTATTTTTATTCACATTTCATATTCATATTCCTCTATCTTGTTGATGAGGATCTCATCCTTTTATTTCTTCGTAACCATGTAAGTATTTACACTCTTATCTCTCGTTTGCATTATATGTTATGCATGCATAGGTTATTTTTATATCCTTATCTCCATGCTTTTTAATTTCTTATTTTTCTTGCATTTAGTAGTTAGATTCTTTACTCTGGTTTACTTGCATATTGCTAGTTTAGTTGCTTATTTGTGGTTTTCTTCTTTCGTTCTCTTCTTACATTTATTTTCCTAAAATATTCCTCTTATCTCAAACCCCTTTCAAAATCTTCTTTATTGAGTTCCAAGGATGAGATAGAAGGAAAACCGAATTTGTCTGCGAACCGAGAGAGACAAGGTCTTAAGACCCGATTCTCCCTCGAAGCATATATTAATGGGGCCCATATTCTATCAACTCATTGATTTGTTTGCACCCGAAATCAAGGAGGGAGCGTAGTCCCCTACCCTCAATTTCGAGTATAAACAATGCTATTACTGGCCTAATATGATCGTTGATTCACTCATGTTTGCAAGAAACTATCCGGTTTGCCAAATTCATTCGAGTTTTATTTAACACGCTCCTAAGCCTCTCCACCCAACAGTAACAGCATGGCCTTTCGCTCCAGTGGGGTATGGGTGTCATGGATCCTATTGATCCACCATCTTCTTTGGGACATGTTTTTATACTTGTTACCACATACTATTTCTCTAAATGGGCTGAAGCCATTCCTCTCAAGAAAGTACCAAGGCTTACAATGGTTAATTTTGTACGTCAAAGTATCATCTATAGATTCGGCTTGTTTGACCGGATCACCTTAGACAATGGTCCTTAATTTCGAAGCCATCATATAGACCGTCTGGTCAATTAGTTTGGGTACCATCCTAGAGCAAATGGTATGGCCGAAGCTTTTAAGAAAACCCTTTGTGATGCCTAATGAAAATCTGTTTCTAAAACAAAGAGGGATTGGCATGAAAGACTTCTTAAAGTCTTATGGGCTTATCTCATTACAACCTGGGGTCCAACTCAGTCCACACCATATTCTTTGGGATATGGTGGTGAGGCTATTTTTCCTTTGGAAACTCAGTTACCATCACTCAGAATGGCCCTCCATTATGGGATGACGGATAAGGAGCAAGCTGCTACTCGTTATAAAGAGCTTGATGTACTCGATGAAAAGAGATTGCAAGCATAGAAAAGTCTTGATATTTACTGAAGCCGTATGTAGCGGGCCTTTGATAAGAAGATTCAGATATAGTTATTTGTTAAAGGAGAATTAGTCTGGGCAGTAAGAAGACCAATTCTTACTCATGGTTGAACAAAGGGGAAGTTTGAACCAAAATGGGAGGGGCCATTTGTGATGAAGAAAGCTTTTCCTAATGAAGCTTATGTACTGGTCAATGCCGAAGGTGAAGAAGTTATGCCCCCAATTAATGAGAGACACTTGAAAAAGTATTATTCATAGATCACGGTACAAACCGCACGACCCTAAATTGTGTGGCATCGATCCAAGTCGTAGGACCCTAAACTACGTGGATCGGTCCAAGCTATACGACCCTAAACTATAGTACATGCTCTAGTGGCATGATGTTAAACTTCATCACACATGGTCTTGAAGGCACGACCTTAAACATGCCTCTCCATGGTCATGGTGGCATGACATTAAACATGCCCTTGGAGGAATTTTTTAAGGTCATGCAACTAAACCCGCAAGGGCATCATGGTAAAAAGAGTCAAAGAAAAGAAAAGGAAAAAAAAATGACGGATGTAATAGTATCATGAGTTATTACGAGCAAAATATATCAAAATAAAGAAAAGAAAAATGGCCTCGATGAAAACTCGCAAGGCATCGTGAGTAAAAAAAACAAAAAAAAATGGCAGACAAGGTGTAAAACCCATGGGCAAAAGCGCCATAGAAAATTATTGACTAGGTCTTTGTGAAAACCAGAAATGGCACATACGCCAAGGACTTGGATGGAAACCCGAAAGGGCGTTCAAGTCACGCATGGTGGAGCTCACGTACACTCCCAAGAGAAGCGACATCCAATATCATCTCTTACACCCTTCTAGAGGAGACAAGGGTTGGTCGTAAAAGACACTGAGAGAAAGTGCAAACCATGAAGCAAAAGAAGCAAGCCAGTCAATGATGAAAGAAAAAAGCATTCATTCCATATATGAGAAGGTTACAAAAATTGTGGTGACAGTTATCAAAATCCACAAAAGGAATGAAGAGAAGAAGATAGAACGAGCAAGAGGGTTAAGAATTCATGAGCCCCTAGAAAATGTCAAGGGCTTTATAAATCTTCATCTTCAATGTTTTTGAGTGCTCTAAAGCTGTCTTCATTTTCTCTTTGAGTTTAGAGATTGATTGAGTAATTTGAATTCACGATACATTGGTCGATGCCATCTCATATTTCAGCTTCTCCAACTCTTGAGATTTGCATTGAGCCTCTACTCATTTCCGATCCAGCTGGATCTTCAGTCGGTTAAGATAAGCTTGCAGCTTTGCTGTCTCTTCTTCTGCAACCTTTATCTTTGCAAGCTATGTTGTGTCTTCATTCTTAAAGCCATCCCGGTAAGAAAGGAGAGAAGCCTTTTTCTAACTATAGCTTATCATTAGCTTCTGATGCTGAGCTAGAGAGTATTCTAAGGAAGTCACATGAGCTCCACATTGTTCCTAAACTTCAGATTCGTGTTGTGAAACTCTCCACCGTTCAAGGTCAGTCA
This sequence comes from Amborella trichopoda, assembly GCF_000471905.2. The sequence goes on along the minus strand of NW_006499912.1, from coordinate 2,022,952 downwards.
AAATACCTTTGAATTGGTCAAAGGTATCCTTCTCAAAGCTAACGCCCCTCAAAGCAGTAGCGCAGTCCCTAACTATGATAATCTCAACTTCGAGATCAGAGAGAGAGCCTCCTTTTAACCCCTAAAAACTCGCCTTCAAGAAATTCTCTGCCAAAGAAGCCTTCATATTCCATATGATGCTTGACATAGAAGTAGGCAAAGATGAAGAGTTAGCTACAGCAAGGGGCAGAACTTAAGCAATGATAGCTGGTTCATGAGGCATAAGAAATAGGGTTTCACTAAAAAGAGCATCGCGCTTGGTTAGAGGTTCTACATCTGAAACCATTGAAGGGGACACTTTTGGAGTTGGGACAACCACAAGTTCTTAAGCTTCACTTAAAGGAACGTCTGGCTTGGATGGGGGCTCTACTTCTGAAATGGTTGAAGAGGGCACTTCTGGAGCTGTTATCTCGGTATCTGGGGCCACACTGATTGCTCCAGTACCATCATCAAGAATATTTCCTTCTATAGTAATGGTGCAAAGAAAGTCTCCATAACTCAGTGGTGAGAGAGTTGAAGACTGCACTATTTCAGGCTCAATTGGGTCATCAGCAACAGGTGTCGTTGTCTTTATCACAAGGGGAAGAACACTCTTTGAGCGATAGCTTATACTTAAAGAAGTTTGACCAAATGAAGCTGGTCAAGCTATGACGACTTCAGGAGTTGTAATAACTGGTTCTTGAATGGGAGGCACCACTTCCAATGGCAGAGTTGGGCTAGGAGAAACCTTCTTCTTTGTACGTTACTTTGGCTTGGAAGATGAATGAGGTGCTTCACTTGACACAATTTGCACAGAAGGCGATGCATCTGGACTTGATAAAGCCCTCTTACTCAGTCGGGTGCTCTTGCGGCAAACCTCAAGTTCTGCAGAGGTACTGGGTTCAATGTTCTTTAAAGCCTTCTTCTTCTTTGCTCATTTCCTTGGAGTTGCCTTGTCTCTTGATTTTGAAGAGGCCCCCTGAGTCCGTTGACCATAATGAGATTTGGCGGCTGGAGCTGAGTGCGACCCACTCCCTATCAAAGCATTGAGGTCTTGTATGGGTCGACCTTCATAACCAAAGACAGCACGACCCTTGGTCCACTTAAAGATGGAGCAAAGATCATACAAAGAGGCCCGGTTTCACCCTCAAGAGAAAGATATTGAATGCCATTATGATCTACAACCAGTGATCGAGGCATACCAAAGTCTTTCTAGTTTAGAGGGTAATCCCGAACCATGAAGCAACTTGCGATGGTTCCAAAATCAAAGTTTAAGTCAGAACGTTTGTCTTTCTAAGATTCCCATTTGTTGGTTCAAAGATTCGTGTCAAACAAAGTGATAGATCTGAATTTTATCAACACTGCCCACAGTGACATACTTTCATGAAACGAAGTATAACTTTCAATCTAAGAAGAATTTTGAAATAGTTTCTAACATGTAAATTTTAGCCCATTCAAAGATCTTTCAAATGGATATCGTTTGACCGAAAATGGACTTCTTTTGGTTAGTTAAAATCAGTGAGTACAGTAGCATCAGTGGAAAATCCAGGAAAACAGTCTTAATTTGAAACATAACTTAATTTTCATAAAGAATTTCAACAGTGGGCAAAAATGAACATTTTACTAGACTCGTACCTCTTTCTAATGGCGGTAATTTGAGATCAATCGGACCTCATTTGATTGTTCAAAAGCCTTTTTCAAAAACACACATATTCTTGAAATTTCACAGTGGCATATAACATATCTCAAGAACACATTCCATGACCTTCACTCCATGGTGAAGAACATGACAACAACTGTTCTCTCACAATGTACACACATAACATGCATTTCTTACATGTTCTAAGAATCATACATTCATTCTCAACATCCACCATTTTCATTGAACAAAAGCCCCAATTTTCAGTGAACAAGACATAAGGAATTTCTACATCCCATACACTTTCATTTCTTATTGAACTTGCATAAATTCCCATGCATCCTCATGACTACAATGTAATGGTGATGGATCCACTTACCTTGGATGTATCTTACCTCCAAAAACCTTCTCTCACAGCCTTCTTCAACCCCTACAGGGTCTGTTTTAACGGTGAGCTAAAGGGAAGCTCCTTCTTAGTTCTTGGCTAGGCCTTAAAGAGAGAGAGATGAGGAAGAAGTAAAGTAGCGTGAGAGTGAGAGGAGAGAGCTTAAGTACCCTGTGGCTGGGTGGCAGTCCATGTGGCGCTAGGTAGCGTGACACAGAACAAGTGGCGTGCATGACAACATGCACTCAGCAGGTGGTGCTCACTGTTCATGCACAACAGTGACACATGCGGCGCTACTCCATCACTCTATCTTCATAGCCGGTGCAGGCCTCTCTCTCTTCTACACAGTCGGCGCTAGCCTCTCTCTCTACTTGTCTTCTTTCTGACCCAAAAAAGTCTTGGGTTGCTACAGAAGCGCTAGTGTAGGAGTCAGTGCCCAACTCTCTAAGGCTTGGTAAATAATTCACTTCAAGAATTCTTATTGTAAGAGAAGCACAGAAGAAAAAGTGATCAATGGGCAAAATGATAGTTCAGTATGCTATGGGTTTTCAAGTGAAAGTAGAAAAGAAGGCATTAAGATTTTTTGCAAAATTTCGGAAGCATCTTCCCTATCTGCATAAGGTTGACAGAAAATGTGTTTGTGTTGAGTTTATGCGGCTTTTAAAGGCCTTATGAGTGCTTGTAAAATGAAATGATATAGTGGAACATGAACTCAGTGGGAGTGTGGTCTCTCGTGGATCATACTAAACAAATAATATTTGCTGATACCGAACTGTGCATGACAATCTAGGCCAGTCGGTTGGGAAAAACCTCTGTTACCTGAGCATAGAGAACAAATCGTGGAGGGTTCTAATAGGTCATCCCTTGATGAGGTCGGAGCATATGCCCAAATGAGTGAGCCGAATGACAATGTGACCCTTGTGTGTGATGGTGGCCTATAGAGATGGGGGCCAAAGCCTCATTCATGTGTCATAACACAACATCTATATTGATAGATCGTTCGGGAAAGCAAGTAAGCCACCTTCTGGGTGAAACGTATGCATGTGTGAGAGATACCCCTATGTACTATAGGAGCTGTGGTCGCATCAGGTCTATATAACCTTGACTCGTCTCCAGAGGAGGATCTGAAATCCACAGACTGAGATTGCGACATCTTGGCTCATCAGCCAAACTTTGGTGACCTGCTAATGAGCCTCTGCTAAGACTGTGGGTCATGAAAAACACTGGGTCGGTATGATCAAGCAAGTGAGGTATGTAGTTTACAATTGAAGATGGAGTGCCCCCTGATTGTTGATTCTTAAGCCATGTGGATCATTTTCCCATCATATTAATTTAATTATGTTTGTTTATGATAAAAATTATTTTATAATTATTATTTAAATTTTTATGAACGTCTGGATATTTTATTTATGAAATTTAGATTTATAAAATTAAAGATATTGATTTTACAATAGTTTAAATATTCAAATAATATTCTAAAATATTTTTATTAATTTTAAATATATAAAAATATCATGAGGGCCCATTGTGTGCATGGGCCCATCATATTTCTAGAAAGTGAGGCCAATGAGTGCCTCCCTTGGGTGGCACGCCCCACCCTTTATTCTCTTTCATGGTTTTATAGTGATATGATATGTGGCCATATGGTTGGAAGATATTGACTAAATATTGACTTTATATATCTTTGAAAGATTGAGTAGACTTGTACTATTTTATGGTATACACAATATTTTGATTAGATTTAATTTATTTATTTTCTATTGATAGGAGAATGGTTTAGTAAATGGGGATAATAGTTCATGCACCTTCCCTAATGTTGATGGCCTATCTATGGAATGGATGGCTCAAATATCTCACCCCACAAATCACCCAAGATCAATGGTTTATATTCAATCTCATAAGAAGAAGCAAGCCAAGGAAATCCCTAAGAAACCCTAATCTTATTCAAAACCTATAAAAAAAAGGATTGTCTCTACCCAAAATCTATACACCTTATCTTTTTATCTCTCTCTTAGAAAAGTTTCTTTCTCTCTCTCATGAAAACACAAAGGGCGCACGTCCCACTATCTCATCTTTGATCTCTTTCTCTCCCACATTGTAAAAAGGGGCTAAGGGTTTAGGCTATGGGATTCTTCTATCCCCCAGCTCTCAACTATAAATTTGGGGCTACGGGTTTTAGGGTGTAGCAAAAAAAAACAAAAAAGAATTCATATCTCTTAAACTAGGTTGCTAAGGGAATTCACCTAGGGTTGGAGTTTATAATCAAAGGGGTTCATGTTCTATTGGTGTGGCTTAACTTAAACTTGATTTCCCGTTTGATATTGAAGGTTGATCATTGATTTCCCGCATATTATCTGAACCGGGCTTATTACACTCGGTGTGGGGTGTAATAAGCCCGGTTGAGATAATCTCTGGCACTCTTCACTTTATTACTTGCAATCTTATCTTTAAATTCTCAAACATAGTGCATAGTTATTTCAATGACATCAAGTTTTAAGATCTTGGTTTTATTGTTATGTTGATTTTATTTTAAAGCATGTGTTATTGTAATAAGACCACTTGTAAGTAATATTTTGCTAAAACAAAAGAGGTAAAATAAATCTAAAAAAATTATACGATTCCCCAGTAAAAGATCACATAGGTATTTATTTCATTGGTATCAGAGCTATTGATACTTGATGTCATTAGTTGTCTTTTCTCTTTATTGAGTCTAGATCAAGTTTGAGAATGAGATATAAGAAATCTAATGACTTTTGTGGTCAAGTAATACATCACGGTCAAAGAATTATTGGAATATTCAAACACCAAAAATGCACTTTGCATAATGGGTATTATGGGCAATTTTGAATAAAAGATATGAAGAAGATAATGATGTATTTTTTTATGGGATACTTCAATGATATTGTGCGTATTTGCGATTAGAATCTACCTACAAAATTTTAGTGGAAGATCCTAAGGGAATTGAGAGTTATGAAATCATCAATGAATGGTGTCAATTCTGATCCTGCAAAATCCAGGAACTGTTCTTTGAGTTCCATGATTTTTTCCACCAACCATATGATTCTATTTCTTGCTGAAATTTTACTGTAACTCATAAAATTGAGTCTACCTTCAAACAATAAAGTCTTTGTAGTTTGAAAGATATGATCAATTTATTAAAGGTTGCGGAAGTGTTGTTTTCTGCAACGAATATTATTTCCATGACTTTGAAGTCATGGTTTTATGTTTATTCTTAACATTATATTTTATGGTTCACACTAAGTTTTTAACTCCCATTCTGAGTTTGATTTCCAATAAAATTTATTTGAGAGAGAAATATTTATGCGAAGAGAGGAATAAAAATTTTGGAATGAAAAGAGGTCATCCTGAATTTTTTGCAATTTGGTATGTTCTTCATTGAAACATGAATAGTTATATTTATAAAGCCTACTTAACATAGTGATATAGGGCTTATGAAAATATATGTGTTACTATTATATGTCTACTTTCAAAAAAAATTGGCTTGAAAAGAAAACTCCATGAGGGTAGAGAAAAAAAACAATTTTATTAGAAAGTGTTTATCCTAGAATTCTGCAGTATGATTTATTTTGTGATGTAAATGTCACTTATATATTTCTCTAAAGAAAAGTATTGTTTGGGATTCACATTATGATGTTATGATTTGGTTTTGAGTCTAGTTTTAAACATAAAAGATTTTAAGAAGACATTCTTTGAGGATTGAGATAAACAAATTTTTAATAGAGAGGTGCTCAGCCTGATTTTCTACTGATAAAATTGCATTGTGACGTAAATGTCACTAAAATGAAGACTCAATAAATGATATGATTTAGGGATAGAACTCGGCTTAGTTTTATATTTTTTAGTGTATTTCAATACTCAAAAGGCTTCGAAGATAAACTCTTTATAAGTTGAGAGATATCATATTTTTATCATGGGATACTCATTTTTTATTCTACAGTAAATTAAAAGATGTGGCATGTTAAGGCACATATTTGGATTTCTAATTATGAAGACATTTTTTAGGGTTAATTTAAAAAGGTTTTAAAGTGTGCCATGAGTGTGGTTTATTATAGTAAAACTTCATATAGAGATAATACAGAGTTGACGAGATAAGACACTCTATATGAAGAATGTTCGATTTGAAAATAACATAAACAAGAAGAAACACAATACCTATAAAAGAATCTTGGCTTATTCAAAATGAAGGGATATATAAAGGGACTTGGTGGTAACATAGAAACACTAAAGATCAATGAGAGAATTGAAATTGTGATATTTGAAATCATGGGATGAAAAAGATTTTTATTCACGGTGTGAGACAGGGAGAATCCAAGTGCCAAAAAGATGGACACTTCATGACATGTGAAACCGATGACCAATGTATTATCCATCAGTTGCGTGCTCTTCCAAAATCACAAAATCTTGTCAAACTCTTAAAAGCAATGAATCAAGAAAGCCCAAATACCACACTACATGGTTTTGAGGTATAAAATCTATCCCACATTACATGGTAAGGTCATATAGGAAAATAAGATTCGATAACTTTTTATTTTATGCTTTGGTTATATTTTGGCTATTTTTTTTTATGAATATGTATGGAGTGTATGGACATTAAGTGATTGGTGCTAACAAATTTGAAAGAGCCGATTTTTTAATACCATATGTTTTAGTGCATCGTTGTGCAAGAGTATGAACTACTTAAGGTAGTAATATACATGGAGATGTGATTTGATCAAGGGTTTTGAGCCCTAAGGATGAAACACGAGATATGGATGTGGCTCATTCAAATATGTAAGCACGAAGGGAGTGTTCTAATGAAACTCGATCTTAGTGACCATCCTCCCAATAATGTCTATAATATAATGTGTTGCATGTGATGATGATCTCTTGATAAATTCTCCATATTTGCCAAAAAAGAAGTATTTTGTCAAGGCTTTAATGGACATTCTTTAGTCATGCTTTATTTTGGATAAAATTATAAAATGATATTTATGATTTGTTTTTGTGGCCATGAACTTGACTTGGTAGAAAATTAAAGGTAAATGCAATAAAATGATTTATAAAGGCTGAGCATATATTCTAAAATTTATTTGGATGATTTGATAAAACTTATATATATATATATATATATATATATACCAAGTCAATAGATTTTTTATTATAAAAAAAAAAACATTGTGTCTTGAAGGTATTTTTAAAAGTGGGAAAAAAATTATCATGCTGTTTTTTTTTAAATACCCATATATCTTGACCCATGTTTCTAGTTATTTAAAATCCTCCATTACCTAATACATTGAACCATATGGAATGATATACGAAGACCATCTTAATAGGCTTCATTGACACATGTTGTGTTGATTAGATAACTTGGTCTATATAAATTTACTAGCAAGACAAGTAGTGTAGTTGAACCTTTGTGGTACATGAAGGTTTTGCATATTGTAAAAGCAATGGGCATTGAATTACATATTGCTTGAGACTTGTTATGCTACTTCATGATATAGGCATAGAAATGTTGAGAATGTATATGTTGTATGTGTAATAATTGAGCGGGAGCTACTACAGTCCCATGTTTCTTTCAGTTACTTGGGTATTCAGATATACAGGTGCAAGCTATCTCACGGATCCAGATGATGTAAAATCTACATCTGAATATGTGTTCATGCTTGGAAAGGGTACATATTCTTGAAAATCAAAGAAAAAAGATGTGGTGGAATTATCCACTATAGAGGCAGAGTACGTGGCATGTTGTTTGGTGGCTAATGAGATTGTATGGATTAAGAAATTTTTTAATCAACTTGACTTTGACCCTGTGCGTTGTGAGATAGTAAGGATTTTATGTGACGACACGGCGGTGATGTGCATATCAAAGGAGCGACGATTTCATAAGAACTCTAAGCATATAAAACCATGTTTTTATCACTTGAGAAATGAAGTAAGATTGAGAAAGATCGAGATCCACATAAACTAAATATTCTAGTGGGAGCACTTGCTAGCATTTGATAGGCCAAATGGAACAACAAACTATAATGTTGTTCACCCATGGAACTTGGTTGTATGGCTACAGAAGGGCGCAACTTATTTGAAGAACTCACTTGAACTCATGAATATACGACCCTATGTGATGAGGGTACATGAAGGTCTTCTGTAATAACAAATCTGTGATTGGCGATGCGATATAAAAGATGGGCTACGATCACTTTTGGGATGAGATCCGAGCAGCAAAGAGAAAAAGACATTGCCTCTATAAATCCTTTTGTTAAAGGATTGATGGAGAAATCCATGATTAATGTATTGAGAGAGACTAAGTGAAAAATTCTTGAGAGAGAGCTTGTAATTGAGAGAGAGAGATGGGGATGAGAGAAAGTGATGATGAGAGAATGTAAGACCTTCAAAGGCCAAGTGAGAGATGTTGGGTTTATGTGGCCTTTAAATACCTTATGAGTGCTTATAAAATGAAATAATATAATGAAACATGAACTCAATGGGAGTGTCGTCCCTTATGGACCATATTAAGCAAACGATATTTGCTGATACCGAACTGTGCTTGACGATCTAGGCCAATTGGTTGGAAAAAACCCATGTTACCTGAGCATAAAGAGTAAACCGAGAAGGGTTCTATGGGTCATCCCTTGATGAGGTCGGAGCATATGCCCAGATGAGTGAGCTGACGGACTGTGTGACCCTTGTGTATGATGGTGGCCTACAGAGACGGGAGTTAAAACTTCATCCATGTGCTATCACACGACATGCATATTGATAGATCGTTCGTTAAAGCAAGTAAGCCACCTTCAGGGTGAAGCGTATGCATGTGTGAGAGATACCCCTATGCACCATAGGAGCTGTGGTCGCATCCAGTCTAGGTGACCTTGACTCATCTCTAGGGGAGGACCTGAAATCCACAGACTAGGATTTGCGACCCCTTGGCTCATCGGCCAGACTTTGGTGACCCGCTAATGAGCTCCTGCTTGAACTGTGGATCATGAAAAACACTGGGTCGGTCTGATCAAGCAAATGAGGTCTGTAATCCATAGTTGAAGGTGAAATGCCTTTTGATTGTTGACTCCTAAGCTATATGGATCATTTTTTCATCATATTAATTTAATTATGCTTGTTTTATGATATAAATTATTTTAAAATTATTATTTGAATTTTTATGAACATCTGGATATTTTATTTACGAAATTTAAATTTATAAAATTAAAGATATTAATTTTATAATAGTTGAAATATTCAAATAATATTCTAAAATCCTTTTAATAATTTAAAATATAAAAAATATCATGGGGGCCCATTGTACATATGGGCCCACCATATTTATAGAAGGTGGGGCCCATGAGTACCTCCCTTGGGTGGCACGCCCCACCCTTTATTCTCTTTCCTATTTTTTAGTGATATGACATGTGGTCATATGGTTGGAAGATATTGACTAAATATTGATTTTATATATCTTTGAAAGATTTTGTGGAAAGATTGAGTAGACTTGTGTTATTTTATGATATGCACAATATTTTGATTAGATTTAATTTATTTAATTTCTATTGATGGGAAAATGAGATAATGGTTCACACACCTTCCATAATGTTGATGACCCACCTATGGAATGGATGACTCAATTCATTCACCCCACAAGTTACCCAAGATCACTGGTTCATATTCAATCTCACAAGAAGAGGCAAGCCAAGAAAAACCCTAAGAATAATCTTGTTCAAAGCCTATAAAAAAAGATTGTCTCTACCCAAAATCTACACCTTTATCTTTTTATCTCTCTCTTAAAAAAGTTTTTCTCTCTCTCATGAAAACCCAAAGAGAACACGTCCCACTCTCTCATTTTTGATCTCTTCCTCTCCCACATTGTAAAAAAAGGCTAAGGGTTTAGGCTATAGGGTTCTTCTCTCTCTCATCTCTCAACTATAGATTTGTGGCTAAGGGTTTTAAGGTGTAGCAAAAATAAAAAAAAAGAGAATCCATCTTTCTCAAACTAGGTTGCTAAGGGAATTCACTTAGGGTTTGAGTTTATAATCAAAGGGATTCATGTTCTATTGGTGTGGCTTGGCCTAAACTTGCTTTCCCGGTTGATTATTGATCCCGTGCCATCGGATAGTAGTGACTCGGTGTGGGGTGTAATAAGCTCGGTTGAGGTAATCTCCGACACTCTTCACTTTTATTACTTGCAATTTTATATTTATGTTCTCAAGCATAGTGCATAGTTATTTCAATGGCATCAAGTTTTAAGATCTTGGTTTTATTGTTATGTTGATTTTATTTTAAAGCATGTGTTATTGTAATACGACAACTTATAAGTGATCTTTTGCTAAAACAAAAGGGGAAAATATATATATATATATATGATTCCCCGATAAAAGATCACATAGGCCTTTCTTTCAGTTTGGCTAATCCAAAGCACCGAGGAGATTCTAAAAAATCACAAGTCCGTGGGTCAAAGCCCATCACGAAAAGTGACCTGAAGAGCTTCCTTTTCTAGCATCAAAGTGCTCAATAATGCATAAAAATGCATGACTATGCATGAAAATGCATAACTATGCTAAACAATGCATAAAAATGCTCAGAGGATGCATAAGTGTGCATAACCTTCCTTAGTCATGCTAAAAAATGCATGACAGTGCTTAGAAGTGCTCAATGAAGCTTAAGGATGCATAACTATGCAATAAAGATGCTGAAAATGTCAAGATATAATACAAAAACGCATTTAGAATGCAAGGGGTACATGAAAATTCTAAAAAGATGCTTTGAATGCTTAGGCATGCATAAAAGAATATGGGAAATGAAGGGTTGCCCAAGAATGTGAGGGGTCGCATAAAAAATGTTTCAAAATGATCATGGCGCGCAAGGAAATATTCGTGATGCTCCAAGAAGATATTGGTGATATTCAAGAAAATATTCGTGACGGTGATGATCATGATGCTCAAGAAAACATTCATGGTGCTCAAAAATATTGGTGATGTTCAAGAAAATATCTGTGACACTCAAGAGTATGTTCGTGATGCTCAGAAAAATATTCATGAGGTTCAAAGTGATATTCCTGATGCCCAAACATGTTCGTGATGCTCACAAAAATTATTTGTGAGGCTCAACGTATGATCGAAATGCTAAATGAATGTGCAAGATGTGCTGAGCATGCTCAATAAATGCCTAAACATGCTCAAGGATGATCAATTTATCAAGACTATGCTCAAACTATCACGACTATGCCCAATGACCAAGATTATTCATGCATAAATTCAAACATGAACCATGCAAGGAGAGGCAAGAAAGATATAGAAAGCATCAAAAGCATTAATGGAAAAGAAGATGGTTACCTTGAGGGTTAGAAGAGCTAGGCATGGTCTCAAAGTCCCCTTTAAAACTCACTTTCTCACTCTAAGAGAAGGGTCTCTCTCACTTTCTCTCTCTAAAAATCAGAAAATGAAGAGGAATGAAGAAAATGGAACCCCTTTGGCCCTTATATAGCCCTGATTCAATCTCTTTCCCCGACGTACCCCCACATACCCCACAAAGACTCTAGTCCATGCAAATTCACAAGGAGGGATTTTGACGAAGATGGAGAGCCTAGACGTTAAAGAAAAAGGTGAAATGACAGCCTCCGCCCTTGCCTGAGCCTTTGATTTAAAAATTACCCCAAGGGCACGAAAGGTAAATATCCACCGAATAATGTCAAAACGGGGCGAACCCCGGCTCGTTGCGAAGCTCGAGCCGGGCCTAGTCTAGAGGCGCTCACCACAAGCTGAAATTAGGCCCTTAGACTAGCCCGTCCTTCTCTCTCCTCTCTGTCAAAACTCCTAGGCCTGGGCCTGGGCCTGGGCCTCGGCCTGTCTCTCCTTCTCTCACTCTTTCTTCCCTAACTCCCTCTCACGTGTCTCCCCACTATCTTTTTGTCTCTCCCTCATGCACTCAATACATGGATCCGTCACTCTCTCTCTTCCATTCTTTGTTGTCTCTCTCTCTCTCTCATGCACTTAGGGATACGGACGCGTGCCTAAAGCGGGTCTGTCATCTCTCCTCACCCCACACACCCTTGTTCTTATCTTCTCATTCAAGTTCTTCTTCTTCTCATTTGTCACTAACTCACACGAGCCTGTGGGTTTGCCATGAGCTCAGCACATACTTGTGCACTTTATCACAAGTGATAAAAAGGGTTAAACCCTTATGAATTCATTTACACACTCTAGCCCCTCAGTGAGTAACCTATTCAAGCTATGTGAAGCTCAAAATCCTTGAGCTCATTAGCCCTTTTTTTCAAACCCACTAGGTTTAAACTCTGAACCTATTAACCCAATAAAACCTTGGATTCAGTTTAATGAATTTTGATGGGGTCCATATTATCCATCCAAGACCCATTTTCAAAACCACCTTCAAACCCATTGGGTTCAGACATTTCTAAAAAAAATGGTGCACCCTCACCTAGGTAGTCATCATTGCTAAGGATGCTTCTATCCTTAATACACCTTATCCCCTGCGGAGACACACTAAGTATTTTTTAAGGATATACTTGTCCTTAGTATGCTCAAACACGACTAGGGGAACACCCTTTCGTAAGTCCCAAAAATACAGTCAAGCCTACCATTTGGCTCATACATGGCTTCCACTAAAAATTTTGAGGACTCACAAAAACCATGAGAGTCCCAATCACCAGACGTATCATCCCCGTGGGTCAGGTAAACACTATCTCTTTATCAAAGAAATTACCTCTTCTACTGAAATTTCATGAACCCTCCTAAAACCCCTTCACTTGGACTTCACTTAAGAACTCCATTATCCCCAAGGATCCATACCAAAAAAATGCCCTACTCGTCTGAACCTTCATATAACCCCATGAGTAAAGCCATACTTGAAGATTCATATGGATCCTAGTCCTTAATAGTCCATCACTCCGAATGGTCCATCATCTCCAATGGTCCATCATCTGCAGTGGTTCATCACCCAGTAGTCTATAATCCCTAGTGATCCGTAATCCCTAATAAGTCTTCATCCCCAGTGGTGCAGATATGCTATGATCAGTGTATGAAGCATATTATACCTTCATCATCAAAGAAGCATTCCAATCCCCAGGGAAGTAACCATTTCTTCACCCAGAGGACATAAATTATCCTCAATGGGTTTTCATACACTAGGTATCTCATGGTTCCCCTATATCCCAACAAGCATGAGTCATTCATCACCTTGCCAAACCCAAAAACATCCCCAGTGGTGTTCACCCTCCTAATAAAGCTTCACTCATAGTATTTGTCACCTCAGTGAGCCTCATACAGACATAACTCCTCCATCCTATTCATGATCAAGGAGGAGGTCTTCTCTTTAATAAAGACGGACACAACCATGAAGTTGTGGGTAAAATCATCCAAACAACAAAGATGCCAGGCATGAGTAAAAGTGATAATTTCTAGCGGACATAGCTACAAAGCTATCGGTAAAATTGCCAAGAAATAAAATCGGGTATGGTGAAAACCCTAAAGGGCACCATGAGTAAAAGTGAAAGACAGGCGTGACCATGAAGCCACGAGTAAAAGTGTTCTAAAATATAAAACTAGGCATGGTGAAAACCTAAAAGGGCACTATGAGTAAAAAACAAAATAAAAGGTGGGTATGACCTCGAAGTTACTGGTAAACAAACCTCAATAAAAGAAGAAGTTGGTGAAAACCGTTCTGCGGCACCACTTATATTCAGTTCAGGTGAAACCTGAAAGGGCACCTGAACTAATAAACAGGTTGATGCAGGGCTCACCCTCCTAGGCAACTTCAACCAATTCAAAGGCAGCAAAAGCTCGGTGGTTTAGGAATCAATGCCCCTCATAGGGTACCCTACCACTTAGACCAAAAAGAGCTTAAGAAAATCTAATGATTTGGATTAGCCTCCAAAAGGTTCCTGAAGATTACAAGAATCATTAAGATGGCAAGTCAGGATAGCAATTCAATACGTTAGCCAAAAATAAGAAGAGCATGCTAACAACTCGAGAGAATTTCCCAATAGGCTATTGATTGCCTAGCTTGGATCGATACCCCGATTCCGAGGGTAACCATCTTATCAAGGTTCCCATCTACCACTTAGACCAAAAAGACCTTAAGAAAATCTAACGATTTGGGTTAGCCTCCAAAAGGTTCTTGAAGATTAGAAGAATCATTAAGATGGCAAGTCAACATAGGAATTCAAGACGTTAGCGAAAAATATGAAGAGCATGCTAACAACTCGAGAGAAGTTCCCAATAGGCTATTAATTGCCTAGCTTGGATCGATACCCCGATTCCGAGGGTAACCATCTTATCAAGGTTCCCATCTTATCAAGGTTCCCATCTACTGAAAAGTTTAGACTTTTGGGATGGCCACTAAAACGCCCTCGACTAAGCCCAGTATGATCGGGGTTCAAGCTCGAAAGAGACCGTCTTATTAGGGCCCCAATTACTGATAGGTTTAGACTTTCAGGACGACCACCAAAATTCCCCGAACTAAGCCTTGTATATTGAGTATAAGCCAAGTCCTGGTGAAGTAGTTCATATGCCCTATTTGGGGCCTCTCCTCTATTGTCTATCTAAAGCAAAATAGACAAATCGAATGCTCAATATAAAATGGGAAGGAAGCCCTCAAACAAGCCCCCCGCAGCTATCCTTTCAAGAAATATCTGACAGATTGGGAATGAAGTCTCCAAGCAAGGCCCCCGACTGCCAAACACACTTGGATTATGATAATACTGGGTCCCAAGCCCTTAAACAAGGCCTCCAGTTGTTGGAACAAAAAATGCCACTAGATTGGGACTCAAGCCCTAAAGGCACCCACCAGTCGGCTCATTTAGAAGCACAATTGTATCGGGAAGGAAGCCCTTAAGCAAGATCCCCGGTTACCATGCTCCCCCAAAAAAGGGATTCTAGCAGTATTCGGTTTATCAAGCCCTTAAATAAGGTCCCCAATGGTTATAATCTACTACAGTCATCCCTCAAAGAAGAACCTTGGCATGGTCTCTCCCTCAAGGATCGTGTTAATGCTGATGATCGAGAAGAAAATATTGTTGAGAGACAATAAAAGCGCCTCAATAAAGATTCAAAAGATGAACTCTAGCGATGTTTTGTTTAGAATGTTACACTTCTCGCTTCTCTCGAAGAGTAGAATTTGACAGGGCAAGTTGTTATACATTTTTTTTTACGTACTTGTATCCCCGAGATGCATCAGGAGAGAGCCGGTAGTAACTTAGTTTCGTTAATGCCAAAAACACCGCCAGACCATGGGAATGTTGTAGCAATAAACCTGATATTGGACGACCTCTAAAGAAGGATCAGAATAGCCTCAAATTGCATGTGAGGGTAGTTTTAGATGTCCTAAGGACACCCATAAAGTTTTATTGTGTTCTAACAAGTTTTGAGCCGATCAGGACGGAACTCAGTTTTCAAATCTAGTTCCTCTCATACTGAAAATAGATCATATAACTACAACCCTATTTTTTGGGTCTCAAGAGAGTATCATACCACCTCCATTAGATTTGAAACGTTGAAAAAACCCCAGGTACTAAATTTCTGCTCAATCGGACCCTTCGGATCTATTTTGGGCCTAACTTACCAAAAAAATGGTGGGTTTTACATTATTGCGGTGCAGCCTCAGCGAATCAGTTTTTATTTATGAAAACTGTGTTTTCTCATTTCAGGATGAATTTCAAATCCTCATAACTTTTTCTTTTTGGGTCCAATTATGCTCAAATTTGGACATGAGCTAGATCTCGTAAATAAACTCGTTTTGACATATGGCACGCATCATAGCGTGATCTGAAACAAGAGAATTCTTAGAGAGAAGATTAACTCGAAACTAGAAAATTCAGATTTTAAAAAAGAGAAACATCTCATTCTTTGAAAAGCAATAGCTCAAGATCGCGATGTCTGATCATCGTAGGTATGGGTCTGTTGCGACCGTGCTTCAAAAAGCTTCAATTTGATATATTTTTGTGCTTGATCAGAGGCCGGATGATGCCGAATTTTGAGGTTGAAGAAAGCATAATTTTTTGGACGCTATAATCCCATTTTTCGGCGACTTCTCAAATTTGGAACGTGCTCAAATGGAGACCAAAATGGACGAAATTTATGATAAAATGATCGTGATAGTCTCATCTTCAGTTTGTTATCAAAATGAAGTCTCGGGACATCACGGATCATGTTGAATCGATAGTCAAAGAATCACAAGTTTATGGACTTGGCCGGATTTTGGGTTCTTTCTTAAAACTCTGTTTAAAGATGATTAATAGGTATCAAAACGTGCGTAATAATCCAATTATCAATTCTACAACGTTTAATAGATCAAATTGCCACTTGAAACGTCCGAAAAAGTTCTCGAGGCCTAGCAATGGCAAAAGGCCCCTCATGGAGGGATGGCTTTGTTATTTTATGAAAAGTACTTAGAGGTAGATTGGTCATTAATTCCAAAAACGGAATTAATATTTTTATTTAGTAAATGTGTAATTTTCAACAATTTTAGAGGTTTTTGAGTATCCACCATTGTTTTGGAGTTACTCTATATAAGCAAAGTGAAGTCATTTGTGAATGAGTTTTGGAAATCAATTGAAAGAGCTTGAGAATTCTACGAGCTTAGAATACTTCTTTTGCTTTGATTCCAAACCCAAAACTCAATGTGAGAGGAGAAAGAAACAATTGCTAGAGAGAGAAACTACCCCTAGGATCCCTTCTCTCCTTAGAGCCTCAAAATTCCAACTTCCTAGAACTCCACACTCCCTACTCTATACACTCTTGCTCCCATATACCTTAGGATTCCTAACTCCCAATCCTACTCCATACACCTTACCCTTACACCATAGCATCCATGCACCCTACTCCATACACCTTAGTTACACCAATACACCTTAGCATCTATACACCCTAAACCTTATATGCATACCAACCTAATCCACACACAAAAGCTTCTATACACCTTACCATATCCCAACCCACCTAAGTTCAAACACCTAGAGCGTAGACCCTAGCCTCAGCTCACAAGGACCAAGATCTCTCTCTAAAGGTGCATGCAAAAGGGACCCTTGAAGGCACACCTAGGCTCAAGCTCATTTTAGATCTATTATCTCTCCTCTCTCTTCCCTCCCACTTCTCTCTCTCTTCCTGCTCTTCTCTCTCTTCTCTCTTCTCTCTTTCTCTCTCTTTCACTCTGACCCAGGGCAGGTCTGAGTCCTCTTTTTCTCTCTCTTCACTCGGACCCAAGGTGGGTCCGAGTTCCACCCTCATTCTCGTTCTTTGCTCTCTCTTTCCCTCTCCTTCTTTGCTCTCTGTCTCTCTCGCCTAAAAGTCACGGACCCACACTTAGGGCAAGCCCATCTCCCTCTCTCTCTTTCCCTACTTCTCTCTCTCTCTCTAGTCTGGTCTGTCATGGACCCACGCCATAGGAGGGTTTGCCTCTCTCTCTCTATTTCTCTCGTAATATCTCTCCCCCCTCTCGCCCAGACACATGGATCTGTGCCCTATGTGAGTTCGGCTCTCCCTCTCTACTCACCCTTCTTCTCCCATCAATTGACAGACTCGTGCCATAAGCGGGTCCATCTCTCTCTCTCTATCTTACTCACTCCCTCGCCATCTCTCTCCCCCTTAGACGTATGGACCCGCGCCATACGCGGGTCCCCTCTACCTATCTCTATCATATCCTCTCTTACTTCTACCTACCCCCCAAGACACATGGAACTGCAGCATAGGCTGGTCCACTCTCTTTTCATCTATTTACTCTTCTGTCTCTCAATCTAATACTCCCCTCTCTCTAACTCATACCATCACCTCTCATCCATCTATTCTCATTTCTTTTCATTTTTTGTTTTATTATTCTCTCTCTTCACTCATCTCTTCTCTCACCTTTAAGCACTCAAGTCGGGGTCTTTTTGAGATAATGTCTTAGGGCTCTAACTCTCGGACTACTACTCTAACCATCATTCACATAGTGTTGTTGAGTGGTAAGAGACACAAATTCTCCTGAGCTCGATCGCTCGGGTCGAGGTCATCTTGAGACAACTTTCTTAGAGTTTTAACTTGAACTACTCTAACCACTGGGTCACATGCCTATTGCTTTCTCTTGTCTCTAATAATACCTCTTGTGAGAGGTTATGCTGGGAGGCTGCTCGATTATCGGGTCATCCCATCACTTGTTCTATCTCATCTTTTTCTTTTTCTTCTTCTTCTTACCTCTAAACCAAGCTTTCATCAACTCACTCTTGTTCTTCTCCTTCTTACCTATCTTTCTTATCACGTTACCCTCAAAACTAGAATTACTATTCCACACGTGCATTAAGAGAAGGTTACCATAAGCGGATTTTATTAGCAGTCTTTTCGTAAGAGTTTAAATGAGATATAGATTTAAGAGAGGGGGGCGAATTCAAATCACACTACTGGTCAGCTGGAGGGCTTTCGCAATTGATCTAAGAGGGCTACGACCAGGACGCATCCCACGAACTCAAACGCAGTGAGGTAGGTGTTTAAGTCCACCTCCTTATCGCTTTAAAATCCTCTCACCATTGGAAATACCTATCCGCATGCCGCATGTGAGGCACACATGTGCACATGGGTCGACCACTTGTCCAAGAGGGGGCTCATCGAGCCCAGGCCCCTGAGGGAGCCCGAGCGAGGTAAATCCAGACCTGACCAATGAGAGCATCTTGAACGTTGCCCATCTCGACTACTCATGAATGAGTCAATACTGAAATGATATTTTGCAGCTATCGCTTGGTGCCATAACTGATCCTTACAATGAATAGCTCTCCACCACCGCTTTGCCAAAAGAGACAAATTAACAATTTTGATTAGCCTAACACCCAAGCCGCCCACAGACTTTGGTGCACACACTTTGTCCTACCCACCAAATGATACCTCTCTCTCCTCTCAAAATTACCACACTGAAAGTTCCTCATTAGTTTCTCAAGTTCTTTACAAACTGAAGAAGGCATCACTAGTAAAGGCATCTAGTAAATAAGCAATTTTTCCATTGAAGATCTGAGCAAAATAAGGCGGCCACCTAAAGAAGGCATCTTCGTTTTCCATAAATCCAACTTGCTATTTACCATTTTCACCACCAGATCCCATACTGATCTAGGTAAACTTGAGTACGAGATTGGCAACCCAGATAAGTAATGAGAAAGGATTTAACCTTACACCCAACCAATTTAACCAAATCCTGCAGCAACGCATTGTCACAGTTCACCCCTACAATGGAGGTCTTCTTAAAATTAACTTTTAAACCAAGGATAACCACACAAGAAGCATTCGCATCACAAAAAATCAATGTGTCATTCGCATATTACAAATGAGAGATAGAAGGCCCCTCATGAGCAACTCTGAAACCTGATATTTCCCCGAGCACTCAATTTTGGAGACCATTGGACTGACAGCCTCCGCTAACATTGTAAAAAGAAAAGGTGACAAAGGATCATCTTTCCTAATTCCTCTGGAGGCATCAAAGAAATCTTTAAGAGAACTATTTATAATAATTGAAAATGCGCACTAGAGAGACAGCCTCTAATCCTGCTGTACCACTTTTCAACAAATCCCATACACCTCATAATTTCAAACAAAATTTGTCATTCCACTCTATCATACACTTTTTCCATATTAAGTTTAAGAAGCACCCCTAGCTCCCCCTCCATCACCCAGGAAACGATACATTCTTGAGCCACTAGAACACTGTTAGTTTTTATTATATCCTTTACAAAAGCAAACTGTGGTCCCTTAATTACAAACGGATATAACCACCTTCAATTGTTTAGTTAAAACCTTCGCAATAATTTTATAAAGACTGCCCATAAGGCTTATGGGTTGAACATCTCCAATGCCCGAAAAAACATCTTTTTTTGGGGAATAAGAATTAATGGATCCAAGGACAACCCCTCTATCCATGAATTCCTCAACCATATGGAGTAAATCCAACTTCACCAAATCCCAAAACTTAGGAAAGAAAGTGAATGGGAATCCATTTGGTCCCGAAGATTTTCCCCCAAGCAAGGCAAAGACGGCTCATCTCAGTTCCTCCACGAATACGGGCTCCTCTAGAAAAGAAGCGTAGTGTTGATATCATCTATTAAAATGAATCCCGTTCAAATTAACTCGAAACTTTTGCTCTGAGGTAAAAATATTCTAAAACTGCTTGACAAATTCATTCTCCCAACCAGGAACATTGCCACTCTCTATACCTTGGAAAACCACATTAGAAAGTTCATTTTAGTGTCCGCATGCATTAGCAATCAAAAGAAAGAACTTTGTATTTTGGTCTCCTTCTTTTAGCCATTTCATATGAGATCTTTGATGCCAATAAATTTCATTAATCCTCAACACTCCATGTAACTGCACTCGAAGCTCACTTCTTTCATGCTATTGTTGAACCAATAGAACTCCATTCTTCTCAACCTGCTGATCTAACTGGTGAATGAGAAACATAGTGTTATCCAATTTATCCTTTAAAATAGAAACTATTATTTTTCTTCCATTCCAACAGTTTATGTTTAACATTGAAAAGTTTTTTATGCAGTCTAAAACTAATCCAACTGATCACCACAATGTTCACCTAAGTATGCTTAACAATCTCAACCACCTCATCGTCTTCAAGCAAGAAATGCTCTAGATGAAGAGTTGGGAAGAGGGCGGAGAGAAAGAGGAAACAAAGTGAAAGGGACTATATTTTATCATTTTATGGATGGAAAAAACAAATAAGAGGTTCGGACCATTTTTAATTCATTTGTGGTTTGGGGCTCTATTTGAATATAAAGTTTCATTTGAGAATATGTTGAGCCTTGGTGGTAGTACCACTAAGTCTCATGAAAGAAGTCTCTAACTCTATTCTTAAATAATAATAATAATAATAATAAAATACAAAAAGAAAAAAAAGAAGGTAAAGGGCCCAAATCCCCACTCATAAAAAAAAAAAAGTTTTATTTGTGAAGAGCATCCACACGGGCCATCTTGTAAACAAATGTAATTGCATTTTCTAAAAACAAAGTAGGCCCCCATATTATGATCTGGGGTGGCATGTTTGACTAAAAAGGTATTAGATAAAAGTGAGGAAACTCATGAATGATTCCCATTTAACCCCTTGCTTTTTACTCACAATATCATTTATGCCCACACTCATGATCATCGAGAATTGATATTTTACCTACCGCTCTTGCTTCATTCCAATTGTATTATAGTTTGGGTATGAAACATCTCCCCTTTCCAAATTCCCTATTCTACGTGCACTAAAAAGGACTTGTGAGGTGTATGGCTAGGAATGGGACATGCGACCTAGCCCAGCCTTAAAAAAGTAGGGCTGAGGCTATAAACTGTGGCCCGAGGGCCGGGCTAAGGCCGGTCTCAGTTCATTCTTGCCCAGCCTGGCCCTCTCTTTTCTTTTCTTTTTTGTTTTATTTTTCTTCATTTAGTTTGGAATTGGCCTAGTTAGAGCCAAGCCTGGGGCGATCATGTGGGGATAAGGGTCTGGCCAAGGCCAAGGATGCCCTAGCCCAATTCCAGCCCGTTGCCACCCCTAGCGAGGCGACTGAGAAAGGAGCAGACATAAGATAAGGGAATTGTCTCATAAAATGTTAAAAGAAAATTAAATAAGTAATCAATCATGAAACCAAACATAATTTTAAAATAATTTGCAAATCGAAGTCCTAGTGTAGGTCAAACTAATTGCCTTCCACGTGGGACATAAATTATTTCATTAATAGTCGTATCTATCGATATCAAGGATACAAATCCAAGGTGGTGTTTGCTTGTCCATGCGCCAATCCAAAGAGACTCCTATGATATCGACCTTTCATGAAATATTCAACATGAATTGCAACCTTAGTGTTCATGAAGAAGTTTTACTGGTTTAGAACAAGTCTAACTTTCACGACAATTGTCATAAAAAAAAGTCTACCTTTCAAGGCTTTTGGAAACGTTTTTTTTTTTAAAAAACAGGGGCTTTTAGATTTGCAAAAACATTAAATGTGATATTAGTCAAGTACAGTCTGATTCCACAATTTTAAGTTATTCTAGATGCAATTTCGCTTTAGATCCTTGATTTCAAAAATCAGTTATCTGATTATATACAAAGAATTAAAATGACGATGAATGATTAAACAATGAGGTTTAGACATTAGGATTATGTTAGGGTACTCATTAGTAGTCCCTTAATATATACAATTTTTATTGACACTCACATACCATTTTTTTGTAATATAATTTTTCAGTAAAGGCACATTTCGTAATTAAGAAGGATAGGATAGATATTTTTATAAAAAAAAGTAGTGACATTTATTAGTGGTTAAGAAGCATTATTGCTCTATGTATGTGATGTCATTCTCCACTATAGTAATACTCTTCTTATTATCAAAAATTTCAATTTTACCCCTATTTAGGGTTTAGGGTACCCAAACATAGCCCTAAAAATTAAATTTTAAGTTTTAACTTCAATTTTAAAATTTAAAATACATTATTCCTTTTTTTTTTTAAGTGTCGGCAGTCGAGATATCGGCTGGTGGACCTAAACCCTATCCATTAGAAATGTAAGTTTGAAGAAAAAAGGAAACAGTCCCCACAAGTAAGTGTTGGTTATGCTTCAATTATTTTGGAAGAGATAAAACAAATGAAAGGGACCATCCAACAATGCTACCTGAACATGAACCTAGTGCCTAGAGAAACTCCAACAATGCACTTGTCTCACTCCTTGATCAATCACTCAATGTACATGTGTTTTGCAAGAATCCCTATTCCCATGACTCCATGCCATGAATGCTCTTGATTTTGGGCTTTCATGAGCGTTAGCAAGGTACTTAACTGCTGTCAAGACCTTGTCTCTCTTTTACACTACCAATGTTATGTAGACATGGGTGTGTTCGACATCGGATACAAATACTTAGAACTGGTCTTTTCGATACAACAAATCCAGGAACTATTTAAACAAGGAGATGGAATCTTAAGAGACATCATCTAGTTTTATAGTGAGATTTCAAGAAGTGTTAAAAACAAGGTATCTAAACATCTAAAATGTCAGACATAATCAAGTTTTATTTAAGGTTGGCATGGCGGAGGTGCACCTTACTTGGAATTGTTCTTAGTTGCCAAGGGAGTTGATTTGGGGTGCTCCTAGTTTCTCTTGCATCATTATGCAAAAACCAAAAAAATTTGTGTATATTTAGAGTGGTACAACACCTTGATGATAAGAATGAACGTCTAAAATTTCAAATAATTTTGATTTGTAGAAAAAAATAAATATTCAAATATAAAATGAGGTTGTGACCGTCAGATCGGTTATATATATATATATATATATATATATAAGAGAGAGAGAGAGAGAGAGAGAGAGAGAGTAGTACG
>NW_006499912.1:1959047-1985071 GCF_000471905.2 Amborella trichopoda | reverse complement strand
ATAAACGTTTTTAAGTTAACTAAACAATAGTAACTTTGTATAATACTACCACGTACTAACTACTATANATATATATATATATATATATATATATATATATATATATAAAATAGAAGGCACCAGTTGATTTGGTTCAATTGGAAGGGCTTTAAAAGGATTAGGAGAAGGCCCAATACGATATAGATAGAAATTTTGAGAAATAATATGATGATTTGTGGTCTGACTGATGGCATGGCTCTTGATAGAACGGATGGTGGAACATAATTCGTATAGTTGATTTTCAATATTTGAGATAAATCTTAAATGATAATGATGATGATAATATAAAAGAGAGAGAGAGCTCATTGGGTTCTCGATCCAATTATGCATTTGACACTATGCTTTGTTGGGGAGTTGGGCCTTGCATGGAGAAGCATGGGCTTGACTTGGGTCTAATTGACAAGCCCAACATATAAAGGGTCTTCCTTTGGTTCTTTAGGACGTGGTTAGCATACGCAGCTAGCCCGCATATTGTAGAAATATGGGCTTGGCAATACTATATTTTTTAAATATACTTTGATCCTAATTTTTAGAGTATATATAATCTTTAACATGGAGATCATGAATATGAATAATAATAATAAGAGTAATAATAATTGAAAACTAAAGATGATAATTATATTAAGAAAGTATATATACCGTTAGTTACAATTGTTTTTAGATCGACCACATATTTGCATCTATCTTAAGATGGATGCTTTATACCTCTAGATTGCGTATTGTAGAAATGTGGTCCAACCCACATGAAACAATTGTTCGGTTCTTCATGGTCATCTATTTTTACCACTAATTATATTTTATTAATACGAATAAGATTCCAATTGTTTTTGCCCCGTTCACTAACCATGCATAAAAGTGTTTTTCTAATAAATTTATCGTTGAACAGTTTAGTGAAATGTATGCTTAACTTCAATCTTCGCAACTGGGAGCCCCCTATATGAACACACAGCAGTTGGCTACTAACGTTAATGAAAAGTTGTTAAGCCTCAAGTTTATATTAAAAGTAACTAGAAAATATACTTACTAAAGAAAAATGGTCTTTCCTAGCTCGCCCTAACAGAGCAAGATCAGGAAAAATTACATCTCTACTATATATTTGAATATGATAATCACACGAAGGTCTACTATATATTTGAATATGGTAATCACACGAAGGTCTAAATTTTCGCAAATTTGGCGTAGAGGTCTATTTATTTTTTCCAATTTGCCCCTCGGTATGATGTTTGAAGCATGTGATAGGTTTTTTTTACTTTATTCTTTATTTTTTTGAAATATAGGGACCAGTATTTTAAATTTTTTGAAATATAAGGACTTGTACGTGGTTTGAATCATTGGATCGCCCTATACTTTATATTTTTTTAAGAGTAAATGGTTTGATGTTGAAGACATCAGATCAATTTTTTTGAAAAGATAGAAAAATAAGGCCGTCTGATATCTCCAATATCGAAAAGATCCAACGGACTAACTCCTGTAAATTCATTCAAGCTCTTTATATCCTAGGTGGTCTGCCCAACCAAAAAGGCCCCCGTTTACCACAAAACCCTTTAAAATTTGGCAACATTTTGTAGAGACTAGGAATTTAGGTAGACTAGCCATTTTGAAAGAGTAAAAGAATGCTTATGAGATCAAGGAAATGGTAAAAAATTTCAAAAAAAAATTAGTCCAGCAAAACACATAGAACATAGAACTTAAGTGGACAAAGTAGAGGTATTAGTTGGTACTCGGGTGGGTATGATATTAGAGATATCGGATGTCCGATGTCTCCAACATCTTACCATGTGCTTTAAAAATAAGTAAAAGTATAAAGCGGTCAGAGCATCTAAACCTCAGACCAGTTCTTACACTTTAAAATTTTTAAAAATAAAACAAAAAAACAGTGGACCATGGGACAAAATAGGGAAAAAGAGGGCACGGGGTGTTTTTGAAAAAGAAAACACCGGTCTAGTGTTGTAAAAATTGAATTGCTGTAGCTCCGCATAAATTTTCCATAAATTTGAACCACTATGTAATTACCACATTTAAATATGGCGCGGACCTAATTTTTCCTTATTAGTATTTTAAGAGCATGATCGCATACTCTGACTTCATATAACTTCATGTTGCTACTAATGCATTTGAAAGCAAAACATAGGAACTTTGGTATGCTCCTGCTGCTTAAGAGTGACTCTTTTTCCTACGTTTACCATGGATCCATGGTCACAGACTTTTTTTATAAACCTATTTTTGCTTAATTAAAGACTACATTGATGCTAGGGGTGGCAACGTGTTGGGTACAAGTAGAGTCCGGTTGGATTCAAACCTGAATAGTATTTGGGTTCAAAATTTGGACCTGTACTCAGACCTGTTGGATCCTTGGATCTGGTCGGATGATTATGAGCTGCTTTTTTTTTTACCATCATATACCCTATAACTACCAGCCTGTTCTTTTTTTACCAATAATATCGTAAATGTTGCCAATATTGATAATCCGAACACCTAGCATGCGCCTAGAGACACATGATTGCCATCATATACCCTACGACTGCGGGTACTTGTTGGGTCGGCTGGACTCAGACCCGAACCCAAATAGTATTCATGTCCAAAATTTGGATCCATACCTGGACCTGAGGTCGGGTATACCCGTCAGGTCCCAGATCTAATCAGGTCTATTGCCACCCCTAAATTTGATACAGTGGCAGATTTATGGAAACATGTGAACACATCCGCCAATTAATGTACGCATTTCTCAAAATAATTTTTATTTTTTCGTATCCATCTCTCTTCGTGTTTTTAAATTTATTTTCTATGGTGAAAGTCATTGAATTTCGATGTGGAAAATCCTTAGGATAGCTTGAAAATCTATTTTCATCTCTAATTACAAAAATTTAAACTCTAAAAATAGTTCAAATCCAGTAGAAAATGGACAGTCCAGATAATATGTTGCAAGATACACCACTTCGTAGACTAAAAATCTTTTTTCTTTTCATATTCATATATCTCGAAAACGAGTGATCAATTAAATGGTTTTCCAACATCCAAACATCCCTTTATGATGAATTTTTTAGGTGCACCTTTAATTTTACATTTTAAAGGTGCAACCTTATATAAACTTTTTATTTTACAAATATCTTGAATCTTAGGCTACATAGGTCTTAAGAACCATGGGCTATTTTACTAATTTTTGTTCCACTTAATAGCATTAAGTGAATATCCTTCCACAATAGTCATTGTACCCAATTTCTGCACCACTTGATAGCATTCATGAAATGTCCTTCTACAAATAATCATTATACTCATTTGTCTTGCCTGAATAGTTCTTAAACGGTTCAATGACTGCTCTCATTTAGCTTCATTAGCTGTAAATTGACTACATAGATTAGATAATAACAGGAGATTCATATGATTAATGACATCAACGAAAATGGCATGTTTTTTTCGTCTTGCTTGCATAACATACATTCACAATAGCAAGTTCCTTACTCCTGAGTAGGTCTACTGTAAGCGTTTAATAACATACATTCACAATGGCAAGTTCCTTGCTACTGAGGAGGTCTACTGTAAGCGTTTCACGCAAAATTAAACGTTTACAGTTAAGATCAATAAAAAAGCTTGTAACGCATGAGGAATAAGCCACTTCCAAATCTCTACCGCATTAAGTTATGTCCGTTGGTATCGGTCATGAAACAGGCATAAATAACGAGACTTCACTGGAACTCCTCATCTGATTCCATTTCCCAGACCATCCCATCTTCCCTTTAAGGCACTAGAAGAATTCCTCCCAAATAGCTGATGCCCTTCTCCATTTTGTTCCTTTGCCTATGAGAAAAGTATTTCACTATAACCTGTATTTTGCCACGATAACTTGCCTTTGAGTTGATATTCTTCCTGTATACTCCACCACCAATATCTCATCAAGATACTATTCTAAAGTTTTAGCTTCCTAAAACCGAACCCTCCCTTTGGAACACATGGTTTATACCGGTTCACGATGGCACGTTTGGTTCATGTGAATGTTTTCTAAAAAATATTTTTGGTCAGGCTTAGATTTACCTCGTTCGGGCTCCCTTGGGGACTTGGGCTCAATGAATCCCCTCTCGGACAACCGCTTGACCCACGTGCACATGTGTGCCCCACGTGCCCCTTGCAGATAGGTATTTCCAATAATGAGAGGATTTTAAAGTGATAAAGAGGTGGACTTAAATACCTACCTCACCGAGGTTGAGTTCGTAGGATACGTCCTGGCGTAGTCTTCTTAGATTAATGAGGAAAGCCCTACGACTGTCTAGCAGCATGTTTTGAATTTAGCCCCCTTTGAAATCAACACCTCACTCGGACTCTCACGAAAAAACTGCTAATCGAATCCACTTATAATAAAACTCCTCTTTAATACACTTATCGATTAGTGGTTCTAGTTTTGGGGATAGAGTGATTAGAAAGATAGGTAAGAAAGAAGAAAGAGAAGAATAAAAGAGGGTTAATTAGAGCTCTATTTAAAAATAAGAAAAAGAAGAAGAAGATGATGAGATAAAAGAAGTGAAGTGATGGCCTGAGGATCAAGCAACCTCCCTACATAACCTCTCCTAAGAGGTATTACCAGAGACAAAAGAAAGCACTAGGCTAAAATCCTTGGTACCCTGAGGATTTAGAAAGTGGAGTTACGAGACTTGGCCCGTAACTGTGTCACTAACCTGAAGAGACCCCTAAAAGTGATCTAGGGAAAGAAGAGAGTGAAAGAGATAGAAATCTTTCACGGCTCGAACACTATGTAACCCGGTAGTTAGATTAGTATAAGGGTTAAAACTTTAAGAAAACCTATCTTAGGATGACTCCAACCCGAATGATCTAGCACAAGAGAATCAATGTCTCTTACGACTCAACAACACTATGTGAATTGATGATTAGAATAGCAGTCAGAGAGTTAGAACCCTAAGACACTATCTCAGGAAGACCCCTGATTCATGTGTTCAAGAGTGAGAGAAAAAGTGAATAAAGGGAGGGAATAAATAAATGATGACATAAAAATAACATAAAATGAGTGAATGATAGATGAGAATATGAGTGTGAGAGAGAGAAGTACTAGAGTGAGAAAGAAATGAGTTAAAGAGGTTAAAAGAAGATGGACCTGCCCATGGTGCCAATTCGGGTGTCTTGAGGGGTAGGTTGAGGTGAGAGAGGGTGAGATATGGTAAGAGGGGACAGACCCACCCTAGGTGTGGGTCAGAGACTTAGTGGAATGAGAGAGGGTGAGAGAAGTTGAGAGTGTAGAAGGGGAGAGTCGGACCCCACCTAAGGTGCGGGTTCGTGACCTCGAGTTAGATGAGAGAGGGAGAGAGGAAGAGGGAGTAAAGCAAGAGGGTCGGACCTGTGGGCCTAAGGCACAGGTCCATGCGTCTGGGTGTGAGGGAGAGGGTAAGAGAGAACGAGAGAGAGAAAGAGGGAGTCGGACCCACCTAGGGTGCGGGTCCATCCATCTGGGCTAGGAGGAGAGAGAGAGTGAGAGAGAAATAGAGAGGGGGAGAAGCCCGGCCTACCCTAGGTGCGGGTCCGTAGCTTTTAGACTTGAGAGAGAGAGGAAGAGTGAACAAGGAGAGAGAGAGAGAGAGAGAGAGAGTGGGAGAGAGGGGGAGGCTCAAACCCACCTTGGGTCTGAGAGAAGAGAGAGAAAGAGAGAAAAAGAAGAGAGAGAAAGAAAGAGAAGACAAATAAAGAGAGAGAAAGAAGAGAGATAAGAGAGAGGAGAGAGAGTGGAGAGAGGTGAGAGAGTAAATATAGAATGGGCTTGAACCAAGATATACCTTCAAAGGTCCATTTGCATGCAATTTAGAGTGAGGTCTTTGTCTTTATAGGTTAAGGCCAGGGTCTAGGCTTTAGGTATACGGGCTTAAGTGTGCTACGGTAAGGTATAGTGTATGGAAACTAGGGTGTATAGATACTAAAGTATATGGTGTAGGGCAACTAAAGAGTATGGGATAAATATGGTATGTGGAGTAGGGTAGGGTGTAGGAAAGCTTTGGTGTGAGATGTTATGGTGTATGGAGTAACATAGGGTGTAGGGAAGCTAAGGTAGGGTGTAGGGTGTATGGAGTAGGATTGAGAGTTAGGAGTCATAGGGTGTATGGAAGCTAGAGTGTATGGGATAGGATTGGGAGTTGGGAATCCTAGAGAAGTTGAAATTTTGGGGTTCTAGGGATTGAAAGGTTCCACGGGTATTGTCTCTATCTAAGAATTGTGTCTCTCTCCTTTCTCCTTGAGTCTTGGGTTTGGAATCAAAGTAAAAGAGGAAGCTTAAACTCTTAGAATTATCAAGCTCTTCTCATTATTTTTCAACACTTTCAAGAGTTCTTTTACAAATAATATCACTTTGCTTATATAGAGTAGCCTCAAAATATGGGTGGATACTAAAAAACTTATAGAATTTATGAGAATTACACATTTAATTAATAAAAAATTTAATCTCATTTTTAGAATTAATGACAAAAATACCCCTAAGCACTTTTCATGAAATGACAAAACCATTCCTTTATGAGGGGCCTTTTGCCATGGCTATGCCTCAAGACCTTTTTGGATGTTTACGATGGCAATTCGAGCTATCAAACATCGTAGAATCGATGTTTTGTTTGTTACACACGTTTTGATATCCATTGATCGTCTTGGAATAGAGTTTTAATGAATAACCCAAAATTTGGCCAAATCCATAAACTTGTGATTCTTCAACCAATGATTTGGCATGATTTGTGATGTTCCAAGACTTCATTTTGATCAAAAAGTGAAGATGATATTATCATGATCATTTTGTGATAAATTTCATCTATTTTGGTCTCCGTTTGAACGCGTTCCAAATTTGGGAAGTCATCAAAAAATGAGATTCCGGTGACCAGAAAAATATATCTTATTCAACCACAAAATTCGGTGTCATCTAGCCTCTGATCATACATAAAAATTGTATGAAACTGAAGCTCTTGGAAGCACGCCCGCCACAGATTCATACTTTTGACAATCCGACATTGAGATCTTAAGCTATAGCCTCTCAAAGAATGAGATGTTCCTCTTTTTAAAATCTGAATTTTCATCTTTCGAGCATATTTTCTCTCTAACAATTCTCTTGTTTCAGATTATCCCATGATGTGTTCTATATGTCAAAGTGAGTGCATCGTCGAGATCTAGCTCGTGTCCAAATTGGAGCTTAATTGGACCCAAAATAAGCAAGTTATGAGCATTTGAATCCCAAAATGAAAAACACATTTTCATAAATGGAAACTGGTTCACCGAGGTTACACTGCAATAATGTAAAACCCGCCTTTTATTGATAATAATGGTTATGGAGGATCCGATTGAGCCGAAATTGGTACCTAGGGGTTTTTCGACGTTCCGGATCCAATGGTAGTAGTCTGATACTCTTTTGAGTCCCAAAAAATAGGTTTGTAGTTATATAGTCCATTTTCAACATGAGAAGAACAGGATTTGAAAACCGAGTTTCATCCTGATCGGTTCAATACTTGTTAGAACGCAACAAAACGTTACGGGTGTCCTTAAGGCATCTAAAACTACCCTCTCATGCAATTTGAGGCTATTCTAGGACTTCTTCAAAGGTTGACCAATATCATGTTTATTGCTATAGTGTTCCCATGGTCTGGCAGCGTCTTGGGCACCGGCGAGACCAGGATACTACCAGCTCTCTCCTTTTGCATCCTGGGGATACAAGTACATCAAAAATTACATATAGAAATTTTCACATGAAAAAATTCTCTGATGTGATCAAGTGTGGGAACATTTTTTCTATCAATTAATTGCCAATTGGTGTAAAAAGATGCACTAAGACCAATTGGTCTGAAAATATTTTCACACTCAACCACTTGAGAGAATTTTTTCATGTAAATATACTTTCTATAAAATATTTTTACGCAAACCAAAGTATCTTCTCATTTCTTCATGCTTACCCATAGGAAAATTCCATCATTCTTTCCAATATATTTGTGACAGAATTTGGCATACATAAAATACATCAACATAGACCGGGAGGTTAGATAGAGCAGACTTTATCGATGTAATCCTTCCACCTAATTATAGGTATTTAGCTTTCAATGGGTCCAACTGAGATTGAAATATCTGAATTATTAGATCCTAAATATATCTTAGCATTCTTGAGTTAGAAATGGGCGTGCTCAAATGCTTTTTATTGGAAACTTATCTGTACTTCAGGATATGTGTTAATCTTCTACATCTGCGAAAAAATGGTATCATTAGCATATTGTAAATATACGATACACTGTGTTCTTTACTCAATACTCTGAGATCGCACAAAAACAAATAGAAAAGGGCATTTCTGTCCAAAATAAAAGCAAGTAAACACAAGAAAATAAGAATACAATTCTTCCAATTAAGCAAGTAAATATTTACAAATTTGGTAGGTTGGGAATCTCTTGGGACGATTTAGGTCCGTCTTAGACAACATTAGTTTTTCTTGTTTTTTATACTAAGAGAAACCTTTTTGCTCTATTTTGCTAGCTTTGGGTTGATCTAGATCAGCCTTGCTCAGGGGTTTGATGGGGATGGAGTTTCTCTTGTTATAACTTGGGGAACGTAAAGGTAAAGCTTCGATTTCTCTCTCCATCTTATTTTCTGTCTTTCGGGAGTTTTTGATTTGGGCTCTAGGCTAGGATTTGTTTCCTCTCTCAGTTACTTTCTCTTGAATTTTTCTACACCCGCCTTTCTCTCTCTCGGTTTTTTCTTATTTTTATGACTTGTGTCCATCCCTTGACTCTGGCTTAATATAGTATAGATATAGATAGCTTTTTAAATTGATGAAATATTATGCAAGGATTTCCTTCTTTATATTTGCTTTGTATTCACACAATTATACCAAATTTTGGTTATCTTAAAACCTAGTTACTAAAACGCGACTGTTTGGATGACTTTGAATGGTAACGAGGTTATGCAAATCTCGTGTTTGGATCATCTTTCTGTATAACTTCGTTTGCTATTAAGGGGCATTTGGTGTGTATGACAGTTCAACATGAAAATATTTATAGGAAAAATTTGTATATATGGAAACAGTTTACAGGGAAAAATTATTCAATCCCCATGTTTGGTAAACACAATTGGAAACAAGCAGTGAGAAGGAGAACATCTCAAACTTGAAATTTTGAGATAGTTTCTCTATCTAAAGATTTGGCAATAGTTCTTTTCTAAATTTTAAAATTTAATGCAGTTTCTCTCTTTAAAAATTTTGAGACAGTTGCTCTATCTAAAACTTCAAATTTCCGATAGCTTCTCTCCCTAAAAACTTTTAGATAGTTTTTCTCTCTAAAAAATTTTAGACGGTTTATCTTTATTATAGTTTCCTCTATAAAAGTTTTCAAGTAGTTTCTCTCTGTAAAATTTGATATAGTTTCTCTGTCAAAAATTTTAAGATACTTTCTCTCTCTAAAACTCTAATTTTGAGATATTTTATCTCTCTAAAAATTTTCACATAGTTTCTCTCTCTAAAATTTGATATAGTTTCTCTTTATAAAATTTTAAGATACTCTCTCTCTCCAAAGTTTAAAACTTGAGACAATTTCTCTCTAAAACGTTTGTGAGAATTTCTCTCTATAAAATTTTGAAATACATTTTCTCTCTAAAACTTAAAATTTGATATAGTTTCTCTCTCTAAAAAGTTTGAAATATTTTTTCTTTAAAAACATTAGATAGTTTTTCTCTCCAAAATTTGATATTGTTTCTCTCTAAAATTTAAATTACTTTATCTAAAACTTGAAATTTGAGATAATTTCTCTCTCTAAAATTTGATATAGTTTCTATTTAAATTTGAGTAATGATCCTATAGGACCTTCCTCCACCTATGTGTGTAGGACCCAAAGGATCACCATTAAAATTTGCACGGATCTCTATAAAAGTTATCACATGGTGTGAAACTCGACTTTTTTATAGATCCATACCAAATTTAATAGTGATCCTTTAACGTCCTACACACATAAGTGGGAGAGGGTCCTATAAGATCATTTCTCTTCTTATACTATTTTAAATTATTTTAATATTAATAATATAATTACATTTTGTATTATATTGTATTTCTCTCTCATGATTAGAAAAAATCACGTTTTGGACATTTTTTCTTTGATTGTGTGTACCAATGTTTTGACCCTCTTTATTGCTTAAAAAAAAAAAAACAGGGATTATCGGTCCAAATAAGTTGCCAAACATGTTTTTCTACAAAATACCTTGTATACAAAACATGATTTTGGATATCCCATAATCTAGACGGTCCATTAGTACTTATGATCATACCAAACCTTTCTTAAGATGTTTCAACTAGTACTAGTTTGGGGCTATTCAAATACTTTCTACTGGTACAAGTGTTGGGGAGAGTGCCCATGCAAATCATTTAACGAAACTGCAAGCTTATTTGATAGTGTATCGGGCTTTGCCAAGAGGTGAGACTGGTGTTACACATTTAAAATGTTTTTTTTTGAGAAGCTGGCTTGGGCTTTTATGGTTAGCTGTTGATATTAACAATGCTATATTTCAAATTCAATTTCCATTATTGAACTAACCAAAAACAAAAATGTGCTCTCGACGCTCATCCCCTAAAATGTCTAAATCCTTTCGTCAATACTTACCAATGGTAAAATGGGATTTACAGTTTCAATGACATCAAAATGCGCTCTCTGGTTTTGAAAGTCATCTTTTCAAAACCCACTTTCGCTTTTCTTCATGAGGCCTAATGCAACAAGTGTTTTCATAAATAATAAAACCAACACTACCATAAAGCCCAAGGCCGCAGCAAAGTTATCACTGGCAATTTGCTCCCTAATTATTCTCTACAATGATCTCCATATATACTTAGGAGGACAGAGTATCTAAAGCTTTTTTGAGTGATATATTTTGGATGACAAATAAACAATCAAATATATAAAAAAGCAGGGTTAGTTGCGGATCAACAAGAAGGTAATCAAGTGAACAGGAACCTTGGTACTGACCCACAAAACAACCAATCAAGAGGACCATATGATTTTATGGCTAGATTTAAAATATAAAAAATAAAAAGGGGGAAAGACTTGGGCGAAAATATATGAGGAACATCAGTGTTTAACTACAGGGTGCTGTAAAATTTGGGGGGTTTCAAAATAACATGTGTATCATTAATGTGGCTGGCCACCAATCTGTACTCTTCACTTGGCAACTCCAGATGACATCAATCGTTTGATTTTTCTTTGGCCAAATCTAATCAAGGTTGACCTCAAATTATATCCATCTTTGCTTCTAACTCCTTAACTGCCAAGGTTAATGATCTCACGTCCATTTTTGCCGATCGCTGAGTAAGAGATGGTGACTGTCACAGAAGAAATCGAGCATGACATATTAGACATTCAGAGCCCTCACAAACTCTATGTCATAACGATAATAAATAAATAAACAAGTAAACCATGCCAAGATCTAGAGTCATAACAAAGAGCTTCATAACAGCATGGCTAGAGTAAATAAAGACACACCAAACATCCTTAGATACACAAATCTGATGTTTTTTCTCTGCTAACACATGTAAACATGCATTTGTCTCATGTAATTGTGCGTGCATGTATGTGTGTGTGTGTGTGTGTGAGAGAGAGAGAGACTTGTTTTTTTTCTTTGTTAAAAAAGATTTTATACTCAGAACACTTAGGAATAGTGCAAGGACCTTATAATGGTGTCTATTAGCATTTTAAAACCAGGAACAGGAGGCCAGATCAATCACCTGCTGGACCGATCCGGATTGCCGATCTTGAGAATCGGTACAAAAAAATTTAATAATAATTTTAAATTTTAAAAATTCAAAAATAAAAATTTTTAAAAATGAAATGGGTAGGCCCAATCCAATTCACTGCCTCTCTGATAGGCTCGCTCAGTTCTCTAACAGAACCAAGTGAGTCTATCGCCCAGTCCCCCTCGGGTCCTTGCTCCCATATCCCTATTTATCTCAATCATCAACTATAACCAAACCCACGTCCCTTCCAAAGTCTAATACGACCCCAGCAGAATCCCAAGCAATCTCAAAGAAACACCATCTATTCTTCAACACCTCATCATGCAAATATCCCAACATTATCCCGCCCCTCTCTCAGCCAATCAAGCACCTTCCTCTACCAACATCCTATTCTCCAATGGCAGACACCATTATTGCAGAGAAGCATCATTTCAGAAAGGATTCTTCTCATTAGAGCCAGTGGCCGGCACTTTCACCCCTCGCCATGACCTCAAAGGCATTGCATTGGGCCACAAGAAGATTAAGCACTTCTCCAGTTTCTCGTAATATGCTCGAAGAAGAAGGTCCTCAACTCTCTAGATTCACAGGACAAAGCTGAAACAGTGCTGAGAACTAGAGACTCAAACTTAAAAGGCATTTCCTAACAGATTGGATCCTGGAACCCTTCTTTTGGCGCTATCAACCAGCCCAAAATATGGACCTCACCAGAGGTGAACCTCTACATGCATGGAATAACGAGGTATTCCTTTGACCTCAACTCTCTCAGTTCAGTGTATACTCTCACTGCAGTTGCCCTCCATGTTCCTATGTGTTGTAATGAGTATTCCCTGTCCACATTAGGAACCTTTCTACACAGAACTCCAACCTTAATTTTTAATCCAACCTCCCCTCAGGGTAAACCCCAATCACCCCAAGCACCATAGTTGCTGTAGGTTCTTCATTGCAAAGCCCAGAACCACCATTAATCCATCTTTGAACAGAACACTAGTTTCGAGGAAAAAACCCTAGCAAAGGAAGAGAAAAGATAATTGGAGTTCCCACCTGAAATGAAAGAGCCAATAACAGTAACCGGGATTGCCATGGACCCTAGTAACTGAGGCAAATGGATGCTACACACATGCCAGTCATTAGCCACACTTGCAACAAGTAAAAATTAGGGGGACCGGCTGACCAAATTACCAAAAATATGCCAAGCAAGGACAAAGGGCTCACAAATGGACAAGGACCAGCCATGTTGCCCACTTCCTTACCTTCCTACACATCACCCAGAACAAATAAAGAAATGCCAAGGAAGGAAGGACTGCCAGCTGTTCAAACCCTATGTACTCCTACTACTCAATCCTCACGATCCATTTGACAATCTTGAAAACTGGTCCGCCCCCACCTTTCCACCAATTACCAACGAAGAGCACCATCGAGCTTAGGAGATTTGTCAATCAAACATATATTGACTGCCCATAGCCCAATAACACAAATATATCCTCCCCCAATCCCCACCCCAGGCCTGACCGCCCACATCCTTGCACTGCAGGTTCAAATCCCAGCATGCAAACCGCACCCCCACCACCCCCCAACGCTCTCCCCTGCCTGCCCTCCTACCCGTCCGCATCCTTGCACCCCAGGTTCAAATCCCAGCATGCAAGCTGCACCCCCACCACCCACCCCCCTGCCCGCCCCACCAACACCCCACCGAATTTGCAGCTTGGAAAGGACATTTCCATGGAATCCACACTAGGCCCCTCTCAAAACTTGTCTCTAAGAATGCATTCACCCCCCAATACCCAACCTGAGCAATTTGGCCCTCGACCATTTATGTTTGGGAGGATGTGGTCGGAGGACAGAAGCCCCATAACATAATGCCCCAATTGCAGTCCTCCTCCAATGAGGTCCAAGGCTGGGCAGGGTCCAAACTATGCAAAAACCTTCAGCTCCTAAAGTAGAACTGAAACCATAGTTCCTACCATTCAAGAAAGACACCACTCTATTGGAAACCGAAGGACTTAACTTGCTCAATGAATGGAGAGACCTGTCCAAATATCAAACACCATTAAGAAAGACGACCATTTTTGGCATCAGATATCAAGAATAAAATGGCTGAGAGAGACAGGAACAGAAACACAGCCTTTATGAAAAATAGTGTATATTGCAGAAAGACCAATGCTATCCTCCAAATCAAAACCAGAAACTCTTCACTTCCACGTAGTTAGAACCAAGATAGCCGACTTCCAGTTCCAATCCCACGTAGTTAGAACCAAGATAGCCGACTTCCAGTTCCAATCTATGTCCAAGGATGGTGCCTCATGGTTAGAAAGTCCTTTCAGCGAGCACGAGGTGCTCAAAACCATTGGTAACCTAGGCCATGACAAAGCTCCCAGTCAAGATGGCTTCCCTGTCTTTTTGTTGCATTTACTTGGGATGACCTATCAGATGTCATGGAATGGTTGCTTAGTCCTATGAGAGGGGAGTCATCAATAAGGGCATGAGTGCTACGTTCATTGCTCTGATTTCCCCTCATCAATAAGGGCATGAGCGCTACGTTCATTGCTCTGATTCCAAAATTGGAAGGGGCAAAGAACTAAAAGACTTCAGACCTATCAGTCTGATCAAGTAGTATTCTCCCACCAGGTCCTGGCTTCCAGGCTACACCATGTCAAGTGATCTCTCCCACCAGGTCCCAGCTTCCATACTACACCAGGTCTTGAGTCAAGTAATCTCTCCCACCCAAGGTGCCTTTATAGAAGGGAGCAAATCCTGGACCGTGCACTCATTGAAAACAAGTGCATCGACAGGAGGTTCTAGTCCAAATTTCCTGCCTCATCTGCAACATGGATATTAAAATGCCCATGATCATGTGTATAAGGGAGTCCACGACTATACCTTATCCCTTATGGGCTTCGGCACCAAATAGAGATCAAAAATTTCAGCATGCATGTGCTCTGTACACTTATCATTTCTCATCAACTCCCTACAAGACGACCCACATTCTCACTTTATGTAATCCATAATAGCAGATGTCGGTAGGTCTATAGATAAAACCATGGCCTTCTAAAGGGCTTCTTAACCTCACACATGGACTAAGCATCTCCTTTCTCCCCTATGCAGATGACAACCTTGTCTTCTACAACTCGACCCCTCCCAGCCCACTCCCCTCCACCCCAGAAATTAGATACTCCTTGGCTGTTCATGTGTTGTTTTGAATTGGCCACAGATAGTAAACATGGCCAAACCAAACTAATAGCACTTGCCATGGACCTTGATGGGTTGTGGTGAAGACTCCCTCCCAAACAAATACCTTAGCTCACCACATTGTATTGGAGAAGCAAAAAATGGCCGATGGGATGCATCATAGAAAAATTCAAGATAAGACTGGTTTCGTGGAAGTGCTGCTTTTTCTCTGTGGATGGCCAAATCACCTTGATAAAGGCCACCATATCGAACATCCCAGTTTTCCAAATGTTCCCTTTCCTAATGCTGACCTGCATAATTGAAAAGCTCAAGAGCCCCACAAGAGAGGCCCCTTGGAATGCGGCAAGTGGCTCTCATAAATTTCACCAAGTAAAATGGGAAATTGTTTGTATGCCAAAGAAAAGAGGTCCGGCTATTTGGAAGCACAGGGACACCAATACTGTCCTACTTGGGAGGTCGTGGTGGCGATTCGCCACAAACCCAGACTACCTTCGGCGGTCTGTGATCAAGCATTGAAACAGCACAGATGGCTCAAAGTGGCTCCCTAAGGGCCAATCAACCTCGAGAGCCTCGGGGGCCCGGAGGGAATCTGCCAAGTCAACACGCAATTCTCTAGTCTAGTGCACATTAAACGCAAATCTGGAAAACATGCTAGATTTTGGAGGGATTTTTACTGGGCCAGCCACCAGTAGAACTGTACTTGACAATCCTCCTCATCATGGCTGTGAACAGGGAGGCCACCATAAAGGAGTATGTCAAATTCTTAGGTGAGAATCTCGTCTGGATCCCTGCCAACCGCCAGTATCTCAACAACAGTGAGATCTCAGACCTCCAATCCCTTTGTGAACTCCTCGAGGTTTATTTCATCCCCTTGTCTGGCCCTGACAAAATTATCTAGACTCCCAACCCAAAAGGCACTTTCACAATGTCCTCTTCTACAAGGCCTTAACCTCACCTGACCTCGATCAGGCCATCATGTGCAGGACTTGGTTTTTCCTTGCCCCCTAAACATCCAAGCCTTCAAACTGATGGCCATTTTAAAAAATAAAAAAAAAGAAGCTAAACACCTGTAGAGGAGAGGGATCCAGCGATATGTTTCATGCATTGCTTAGTGAAGAAATGCATTACCCATCTTTTTATCCATCACAACACGGCTCACATTGTTTTGGCCCTTCTTCCTCCAACTGTTCGCATCTTCTTGGACCACCACACACTCTGTGGAAGGCCTATTCAAACACAATTAACCCTTCCGAAATCAGGACTTTGGTGTTTCACTATTCATGCCATCGTTTGGTCCATATGGGTCAAGTGCAATCAAGGAATCTTACAATCCATATCCCCCTACCACTGACCACATGAAATCAACCTTACTATTCTGAGGCCTCTTTATTGGAAGAACTCAGCTGTTAATCAACAATAGATTTCCTTTAGTGGCAGCATGTCATTTGCTCCTCTACCATCAATCCCAAGATCCTCTTTGTGGCAGCCACCCGGTCTAGGCATCATCAAATTAAATTTTGATGGCAGCCACAAGGGGAAACTTAGACTTGCTAGAATAGGGGGTCTGTATAGAACACACTCACTTCGGAAAGATCCTCCTCACCTTCTGCCGCCCTGTAGGAATAACTGATGCCTCCTTTGCTGAATCAAAAGCCCCACTAGTTGGTATGCAACATTAATCGAGGGAGGGTTCACTTAATGTCATTTTATGGACAAAGAAATCTAACACCTGCCCATAAAGCTTTGCAAACCTCTTTGATCAATTAACACTTCTGGCACGACCTTTCGCTCTCCTTCAGCCACAAATGTAGAGAACCAAACTCAACAGCTGACCACCTGGTAAGAGAAAGGGTGAACCGACCTTCACTCCTAGTTATGCTGCAGCCGTCATCCCCCATCCCCTAATCTGCCAATTTTTCAATCTCATTCCTCCACAATTTTGTACCATTACTTTGCACGAAGTATCCTACACTTTTTGTCTAAAATACCTCATAGGAAACATACAAGTTTGCACCATTAATACAAAGAGTTATTTATTTAAAAAATACAGATAAAACGACCCATTATACTTAAAGGGAACATGAAGGTTTGGAAATTTATGCTTCTATTCAAGGACAGGATCCTAATCCAAAAATGTTGCTCAGAATCAACTTGATTAGTAAAACCCTAGGAAATTTTCACCAATATATGATTCTTACATGGAGGAAACTTCGATCCTAGTTTGAACTCATGTATGTACAAAAAGTAAAGTGCTCAAAAGAGTACAGTAGAGATTCTAAGAGGTCGCTTAACGAGGTACTTTTCCTGCTTATTGCATTGAATATATTCCAAGGTTAATATTCCAGCTAACCTACCCTAATAAGACAAGCAGAATATAAAAATATATACAGGAAAAACATTATGCTAAATACATTCCTATGTAAAAACCACTGTCCTAAAAGCATATATTCATATAGAATTTTACGCAATGGCATAAAAAAAATAATAATAGTAACATTTTCATTTGAAAAATATAAAACATGTTTCAAGAGAAGCTTAGTTATTGCATGCCAGGGAACAAAGATTCATTGTGCACAATCTCATGTTACGTTGCAGTTTTAATCAATTCAGGAAGCTCAGCGGCTATGATAAAGCATATGGCAGCCAGAAATGCAAAGAGGTCATGAATGAGAAAACATAGCTTATGAAAATGTCACTTCCTTTCTGAAGAAGAAAAGATTATGTCTTAAAGCAAATCTACAAAGTAAATGATGCATAATAAAAATGATACGAAACAACTGACACATGGATTTTTAACACTTGAGATATGGTGTGAAATTCATCCTATCCTCACCAGGTTCAAGATCAACTTTGGGCCTCAAAGTTCAATTCATGACATGCCCAGTTAAATAATGCGAAAAGGCAGAAAAAATCATGATAATGTTCGCAAAAAATTAGTTTGCAGTTGTTATAGATGATGGAGCAAATAGGGGCTAAGGAAGGAACAAATAAAATTAAAGTGCAGTCCGATTATTCAAAACCACATTCAATTTGTATTAAGCTGCTTGCAGCAGCAGCTAGGCTAAGCAGTTGAGGAAGCTCGTAGTCTCGTACTAAATAGTAGTAAAAAAACAAAAAAAAAAAGGCCCTAAAATGTATAGACAAGGGAACACTGGAACAATCATCCAGATTGAATGAAAATTCTGAAACAATGAACTTCCAAAATCAATTATCAGTTCCAGGACACGAATTTCCATGACATATGTCACCTATCCGATGAGAGCATAGACATGATGCCCGTTATTATGATAATACTTTCCAATCTGTAAATACTCTTTAACACTTATCGCATGTCAACAAAAACATCAGGAAACAATTATGTCTATATAAGACAACAAAATATGGTACTGGTAAATATCTGTTGCAGAGGGTTTGAGAAAGAGGGAAGGGAACTTGCTGCAGACTTTGGTACGGGAATTCCAACTAATTAGCTATCTCTATAGTTCTTGGATGCAAAGTTTTTGTTACCAAAACCGAAGTCATGCTGCTGACTATAGGAAGTTGCAAGTTGACATGGCTGACTTGAGTTTTCAGAAATGTTCATGAGTACATCTCTAGTACTAAGGATGAAGCACATTTAGGAAAACCATCATCACATCGAGGATAACAAAGAAACTAGAAACTGCAAACTCAGAGACAGTTAAGCCAGGAGACGTTTCTGCTCCGAAATCT
Source organism: Amborella trichopoda (assembly GCF_000471905.2). The sequence goes on along the minus strand of NW_006499912.1, from coordinate 1,966,416 downwards.
TGCTATGGCACTCTGATAGAGGTATCTTTAAGGGATCTCGATTTCTAAATTTTTGGATATCCCTAGCGTTAGGGATCGAGATCCCAAAAAGTTGGGAACAATCCCAACCTTTTGAAGATTACAATGTTTGTTTTTTACAAAAGTTAAACTGGGTAGTCCTAAAATAGTTTTATTTCGTAAGACGGTGTTTATTTCTAGTACTCAGTGGACTGTAAAATTAAACAGTATAATCTTAATTTCTTGTGCAATCCCAAAAGGTTGGGAAGGGGAGGGTGATCCCTCCTCAGGATCAAGATCCTAAGAATATGTAGTCATAATTTCCTATAACCTATTGCAATTACCTTTCATGATCCCTGCGTCCAATCCCAAAATCACTTTCGATCCCTCTCCCAATGCCACCAACTATGACCTAAGATTTTTATAACTTCTACATTCATGAACACAACTATGAAATCAATGGAAAAATGCAAGTGCTGCAAGTTTGATGTGTGCAGTGATTTTTGAAAATGGGCAGGAAAGTAATTAGTATATTTGTCAATATTTAATCCACCAATACAAAATATACACACCAACACATAAACATAGCAAAAGGGTGGCACTCTCCAGACAAAAGGCCAGAAATGGATGGAAATGCATTATAAATGTGCTTGTATGTTTACTGTTTGTATGAGCAAATATTTATGCGATCATACTAATCATACTTTTATTCTTCCATCTACACAAAATTTGTCTATCATAATTACTTACATACATGTGAGCAGCCAGACAACCAAACACACGTGCACACATACAACTGAAGGGAACTTCTATGTGCGATACTTGAAAGTTCATTTAGATCAAAAGGCACCACGTCATCAATTTGGTTATGATAAAGAAAGAAGAATTAAACATGCCAGATCAAACAATTCTGGATGCTCTTTATGGTAAAGTAATCAATCAACAAGAGATCCACAATACAATATACAGAAAATCAGCACTCACATTTTCTTTTATCTAGAGTAGCTATTATGGAATATTTTGATAATTAAACATATACCCCGGATCATATACTTATTCATCAGTTTTTAAACTATTTATATGTTAGCTTTGACAAGAACAAAGCTAACATATAAAGATCTAAATCAGTTTTAGTACTTATTAATAGGTTCCAACTTACTTCACAATTTGTTCTCATAAAAGATTGTCATCTTAAAACTGAAGCAAATGTATGGAATGCCTTTAGATGTTCTCATTAAGACTATAGGCAACCTCAATAACCATGTAAACATAATTTTAAGTTATTTTAGAGAACACTAGAGGATTAATTCTTGTTTGAATGCTTTTCTTTGACTCCCCTTATCTCATTCATGATCCAGCATGAAGAGAGGAGAGGAGGGAGAAAAAACCAGAGGTATCCATGAAAAAATGGTGAGTTTAAAGAAATCAATGACTTCACCAGCTGGACTAATGAAAAATTAGTACCTTGCCAATCATGTTGAAACTGTTAGGCAAATTCTATAAATTTTTTGCCCTGCTAGTGTAGTAAATTAGTCATCCACACAACATGGTTCCCTGAAGTACAAAGAAAGGGATCACTTCAACATGCTTTCATTTGATAAAAATGCACATGTAAATACATAATTAGCTCTTCATTCTCCTCATACAAGAGAGACCAGAAGTTACTATTGATTCATTCCCACCACAACTCCAAGTAGTAGCGTGCTCACACAAACTTCCTCTATCACTGATTAAAACTTAACAGGAAATGTTTTTTTCCAACTGAGTTTTGTTAAGTATATATTCTATATTTGAGAAAATTATTAACAAACTGAGAAATAATGATGACTTAGTACAACACTTCCATTTAGATGGGAGGCAACAGCTCTGGCATGTAGTGCAAGATTTGCTTTGAAACAGAGCTTCAACTGCGCCTTCTCATTCTTGAATCAGGCCAACAGCTCTGGCATGTAGTGCAAGATTTGCATTGAAACAGAGCTTCAACTGTGCCTTCTCATTCTTGAATCAAGAGCAACAGTTCTCAATTTTGTAAAAGAGAAGCGCATCACTAGCATGCTCATATAATCAAACTTGCTTTATTGTATTATGTAGCATGAGTGCACTTCATTTTTCACATATGCCCAAAACTGAAAGAGCAAAAATATCATATCACCTCCATTGGAGTAGATTCCTTTGGTTTTACAACAATATAGGTCAGGACTCCCATTGATGTCTTTAAATTTTTAAGTCATGCTTAATTTGAGTAGTAAGATAAATTTATATACCAATTTATCATCATGTGTTACTTGATTTCCATTTAACTATATACATCGCATGTTTCTATTACACAGTGTTTGAAAACAAAATTGGAACAAATATAGCTCCCAAGGTCTTCTCAGGAATGAACACATAACTGGCTGATAGGAAATGTCCAGGTTTCAGTGTCTAGTCCAAAAATGTCGGTTACAATTAGTGCTGTTATAAAAGTTTTCAGTTAGATTCTTTCTCCAACATGCAGGCAACTGCATCTTAGGAAGACCCAAGTTATGAAGCATAGGAGCTTAACCACATTCAATTATATCAAAATTAGCTCACTTTTGGAGGTCATCAAGTCAAATATGTCAACCTCAGCAATTTTTAGTAGTTAATCACATTTCTTGGCAATTCCTTGATTACAACTACAGACACCCATTCCTAGATTTCTCTTACGCCAAATTCCCCAATACATGTAGATTAGTAGACAAGTATTATATAATTTTTCTCACAAACCGTCATCAATCAATCAAGAACTGAAAGACTGCTAGCTTATAGAAATATAAGTAATCAGCATACAATTCAAAATACAAAGTAATCTCTAAGAAAGGACAAACAGTGAAAAATCAGTTTCTCAATATAGAGGAGCCAAATGGGTCTTGATTAAGAAACCAATGGATGGCAATACAAATTTCAAAAATTTGAATAACTATGTTATAGTTAGGAGTCCTAGAACACAAATGAAATCAGGTGTTCAGCGGAGTACAAGACTTGCCTTCTCTAGCAATGAGGCCCGCTCTTTCAGATCATCGATAGAAGAAGCATCCCTCTTATGAATCAATTGGAGGACAAACACGAGATGAGATTCAAGACACTCTCTACAGTGGTCCTCAATTTTACTCTGAGGAAAAGAAGAGCGACACCCAACCTGATAAAATGGGCAATTCACAAGCCTCATGGGGCAAACAGTTATGCAATGCTTATCCATCTCTCTCCTTAAAATACTCTCTGAACACTTTTGGTCGCATGGAAGAACTTTAAATGGACACCCCATATCATGTTTCTCTGCATAAACTGCACAGAAAGTGGAATCGCACCCTTCGTTCCCACAATTCAGCAAACGAAACCTACAATTCCCCCTATGCTCAATGAACTCATCTCGGTTTTCAAATTTGAATCCACAGTAATAATTTCCCTTCAAATCAATATTTCTTAACAAGATCTCTGCAACTGATTCTCGCCTGCTAATTAGCCAAAACCCATTTGTTTCAAGCTCTTGCATAAAGTCATCGATCTTGTCCTCACGCCTGTCGCTCAGAACCCAAGCCGAGACCCTACTGAGCAAATTTTTCTTCGAATCGACAAAATCATCCATGAAATCAGATATGGAATCAATGGGGTTTCCTGAATCGGTGCTACCTTCTTCGATCATAGACTCGGCAATGTGGGCTTCGCTCTTTTGAGTGAGAAAATCAACCATTTCCTTTCTGGTTTCAATGGCCACAGAGGAAGGGGTTCTGAAGAGATCACCCATTGTGGTGTCCACACAGGCTGAAGCTAAGCCAGGGAGGAGAAGCTGAGCTATCTTGTGGACCAATTCAGCGTCAAAATGATCGCAGAGGAAGGCGCCATGAGAATTTCTGGAGGACTTGTCTTGGAAACCGAGGTCTTGTAGTGAAAGATCCATGAATTTTTGTGGGGCATTAATGGGGGTATTTCTTCATGGCTGGTGAGAGATTAATGCATTTGCTGGAGAACCTGGTTTTTAGAGAGAGAGATTATGAATTGTTTACACTTTGATGTCTGCGATTAGCGTGAGTCTCTGGATTCTTCGAAAGGAGCGTGGCAATGAGAGAGAGAGATTGACGCGTGAATTCTTTATATTTGGTGAGTGTTTAACAAAGCGGATGGCCAGGGCGAGCCGGCTATTGGTTCAGAATATTAAAAAAAAAATTTAAAAAAAACAAATAAAAAATTAATGGGTACGGCTTGCATAAAGCGCAGCCTCTAAATCATTGAAGTAAAATAAAAAATAAAGTAACGGTGCAATAGGACCTTCTTCCGTCAATGTTTGTAATATCTCAAAAAGATCTTAATTAAATTTAACATGAATTTTTTTAAAAAGTTATCATATGAGTGTAGGACTTGATTTTTTTAGATATTCATGACTTTATTTAATAGTACTTTTTTGGGGTTCTGCGCACATACATAGAAAAAGGTTTTATAATATCATTTCTCTAAAAAATATAAATTCAATGCTGGAAATTTTTGCGATAGTCTTAAAATATATTTTCATCTTTAATTTAAAGAAAACGTTTATATAAAGATGCAACGTTATAATTTAGAACTACGGATGCACCTCAAAAATCCATCGAAAAATGTAGTTTTAAAATTGAAAAACTCTTTAATTGATCATCTCGACATCTAGATGTATGACTATGAAAATAAAAAGATTTTAAGTCTAAAAATAGGTCATTTTATAACATATTATCTACACTGTCCATTTTCAAAATTTTCATATGTTTATAGATCTACTTGATTTTAACCATTTTTTAAATTTTATAATTAGAAATAAAAAAAGATTTTGAGATAATCCGAAAAACATTTTACATGAAAATTATATACCATGATAAAATTTGAAGGTGCACCTTACCTCTACAGCTACGGATGCATCTGTATGCCAACTGCACCCTTAATTTAAAGCTTTAAAAATAGTGTAGATGGAGAAGATTGATGAAAACTTAAAATTCTTGAAAATCAACGGTTCAAAAATGTGTTACAAGATGCACTATTTTCAATACTTGAAATACTATTTTTTCTCATGTCCATGCATCTTGATGATCAATTTGAGGATATTTGAACATCAAAACAACCTCTTCTAGTGAAATTTTTGAGATGAGCTCTGATTCGATTGTGTAGAGCCTCGGCTCTATATAAACTACTTCCGAAATGATACATCTAGGAACTAGGCGTATCAGGTTTTGTCCGAATTTGGCGTATTTGGATCACCTGGTTTGAGTCCACAAGAAACAAGGCACTTTGTACTTGTAGACTGGCATATCCGGTCCGCACCACCGCTAAAGAAAAATATGCTTTTTGGATTAAAAGGGGAGCTCGGCTTTATTTGATTTTTTTTCAACAAGCTTCCAAGATTTAAAATATTTTATATATGGTTCCAATTTTAAAAATGTAGATTGTTTTAATGTTGAAAATTTCTCTAATTGATCAATGTCGAGATGTATGAATATGGGAAAAAAAAAAAATTTGACTTCTAGAAATAGTGTATCTTGCAACACATTATCTAAACCGTCCATTTTCAAGATTTTCATATGTTTATAGATCTACTTGATTCTAACCATCTTTTGAGATCAAATTTTTATAATTAGAGATGAAAATCAATTCTCAGATAATCCAAATAATTTTTTATGCCAAAATTACATATTGATTAAATTTGGAGGAGCTTCTTAATTGGATTGTTTAAAGTTGCAACCTTATACAAACCATACCCTTAAACGAATTGACCTCCAAAATCTAAATTGATATGTTTGTCACTAGTGCTGACCAATTTCGGCCTGGCCCAACCTAGCCCCTAACAGGGTTAGTGCAAGGCTTGAGCTTGCACTATGGGGACAAGGGTCGAGCCAAACCTAGGTAGTTGCCACCATTGACCACTGAGCCAAAGCATAAGAGATTTAAGAAAAATGTTCTCCATATTTTATATTTTATACTTATATTTTTTGAGAAATTCACGGTAGTCCCATTGAGAATTTGAATATTACGTCAATACCCAACTTTTTTTCATTTATTATTTTTACCCCAAAATACCCTAACTTCAAAACTTGTAACTTTGAAGTTTTTTTTACCCCTTTTCTAAAACAGTTACATCATTTCTTTCTTCACTCTTTGAAAGCATCCACAAGGAGAAATTCATATTTTGAAAATCCTTGGTACTCTTTAGGGTCTATTGGAATACAAGAAGCATGTGTGCTAGCTGCATCTAAAGGGAACTTCGGATTTTGAAAATCCAAAGTACTTTCGGAAAATAAAGCATACGCATGTGTGTTGTTGCATCCACATTGAACTTTAGATTTTGAAAATCTTAGAAAAACTTTTTCAAGAAAAAAAAGGGTAAAAAAACTTTGGAGTTTCAAGTTCTAAAGTTAGGATATTTTGGTTGCTTCAATGAACAACATTCAACGTGTAGATAACTTTTTCTCTTCGGTAACACCCATCCAGGATCTATGTGATATAGTATCTCTCAATTGTTTCACAGAAAGAAAGACAGTATGGCTTAAATCAAACAAAGAGGAGATAAAGGTATGTGATTGATAGTTATCTATCTTGATGGTACTATTCCTACATCAAGATAGATACCCCCAATGGGGTAACTTTGTATCTCTTGTGATACCCCCAATGGGGTAACTTTGTATCTGTTGTGATTGATAGTTATGTGTTATGAAACATAACAAAACAATAGGTCTTACTATTCTTACATGAGTAACCTACTCATTGATACCCCCAGTGGGGTAACTTTGTATCTCTTGTATATGCTTAATGCTTCCCGAATGCACTTTCAATTAGGAATTTTTTCCAAGTGGATTCATTGGATCCGTTTGTAAGTAGTGTTGAGTCAAAATCTCATTTTGACTCTGCACCATCAATTCCACTATTATTAGTTATCAATAATAGAATAATTCCTTAGCATTCATACAAAGATCCAACTGATCCCCGCATAAGTATTGTAAATATGTAGTTACAAATAATCCTGCCAAAGTAATAGGAATTAGACCTAACACGATTCCAAATAGAAAAACGTCAATCATTTCAAGTTGTTTGAAATGGGAGAAAGAGAGAAGTATTATCTACCCCTAAATATTACTTCGAATTGCCCATGAATCTCAATGACCAAGAATCGGCAATTGACACTGGAAGCAACTATAGAATACCTGGAATCTTACAAAAATTTGAATTTATAGAAATTTTACATTCAATTAATTTCAAATAAGTCGTATCTTATTGAGGCCAATAAATAAAGATGAGATTATAGTTGAAGCAGCTAGTAAAAAACCGGAATAACTAATTATAGTAGACATGAAGGAGCTGAATGAGAAATGTTCTTTATTATACATTATCGTTATAC
>NW_006499912.1:1840545-1911597 GCF_000471905.2 Amborella trichopoda | reverse complement strand
TTCTTGAATAAAAATAACATTTAAGTATAAAAGTTAATATTTTTAGTAAAATTTTCACATATTTATTTCCACCCAAATATAACGGTGATGTATTTCCCGAATTTAAGCCTAACAGTAACCATATATGTTTAGGTTGCATCAAAATGGTACCCAAATCCTAGACAATATATTTCCATATATATTTCAGTCAAAAAAAACTGGGTACAGTTGGCATACGGATGCATCTGTAGGTGTAGAGGTAAGGTGCACCTGCAAAGTTTATAATGGTATATAATGTTGATGTAAAATGTTCTTAGGATTATCTCAAAATCTATTTTTATATCTAATTATATAATTTTAAATTTCAAAAATGGTTAAAATCAAGTAAATCTATTAACATATGAAAATTTAAAAAATGGACGGTGTAGATAATATGTTGTAAAATGCACTATTTCTGGTACTTTAAATCTTTTTATTTTTCATAGTCATACATCTTGATGTCTAGATGATCAATCAAAGGGTTTTTCAACATTAAAACTACCTTTTCTGATGGATTTTTGAGGGGCATCCGTAGTTCTACATTTTAAGATAGCATTCTTATATAAACTTTTCCAAAAAAATATATTTCCATGTATACAAAATCCAACGTGAAGCTCATTTTCATATCATGTACAAGATTTTGAACACTAATAACATTAATCGTTAATAGCATTGGAAGACTTTAATTCATACTAGATTAATGGGATTTAATTAATCCATGGATCTAGCCGCATGGGCCAGTGCTCGATAGAATAATGGTTTCTAACTTTAACCAAATCGAGATCGCATTTATATGGGAACGGGCTGCCGTGCTTAGTGGGCGCACGATTCCATGTGTAATGGAATTGGGTTATTCTTCTTCATACAAGTGGAGTTCTGTGCGATGGGGGCGCGGACCACTATTGTCCAGAATGCGATCCTACACTAAATGGAGCTCGATCCTAGCCAAATAGGTTCGCAGCATTTTTTTAGATGGCGGGGAGACTCAACGTTAAATGGGATCTCGTTCTTGTTGTCGATGGGAGCGCGATCCTAATAGACATAGGAACGCAATCCCATGTTACATAGAACACATTCCCGTCAAATAGCGATTTCGATCGTAATGTATAAGGATATCGCTCTTTATTCAAACGGGATCTCGCTCCGTATTCAACGGGATCTCGGCTTGTAATACATAGAACATGTTCCCCGTTCAATCGAGACCTCGATCCCAATGTATTAGGATCTCGCTCCCTGTTCAAAAGGGATATCGAACTGTGCTTTCTATCCTCACCGGAACTCACTCCCTGAGCTCCGAAGCTTTTGGGAGCCATCGATCCAACGCTCCCAGTAACTATGGTTTAGAGTGTTTGTGAATATCCATGGCCCAGGGTACTAGGAGAGGAAGAGAAGAATGGTGTACGATTTTGCATGGAATTATTGTGGGACAGCATATTTGCCTCGTTAATTACAAAAACAGTAAAGCTCTTTTTTGTTTGAAACTCCCCTTAATTTCCCAACCATAAAATTTGCGTTACTCCCCTTGTCTCTCTACCTGCTACATTTCTGCCCCCATCCTCTCTCTAAGGCTGAAGTGGATCATGAGTCTAAACTCTGTGTGTGCATGTATGGGCGTGCGCAAAACCTAAAAATCAAAATTTTTTAATCCGATTGGATTACACCAAAAAATTATTGCGATGTTCTAATGTTAAGCTAACTTTGGTAAAATGGATCAATTTACAGTCCCTTATCAATTTACTGTCCAGGAACAGAGTGTAGTTTGGCTTGTAATATGGCAAACTAAAATACACAACCTCTCAAATATTGGACACGAATTATAGCAAAATAACACATAATTTTAAGCAAAACTTTACAACATATGTAAATTTCTAGAGTTTAGCTGCTATGGGTTTTTTGGTGCTACCGATTCTCTCAGCTTTTGTAGTCCTTAATTTTTTTGTTCGAAAGCTTTTGATTTCAAGAACGGTTTTCTCCCCCAACCCTTGCAAGGCGTTTGGCTTCATGGGATTAAGACAGAGGCTGTGAGGGAGAGGGAGGTAGTGGCAAGAGAGATAAATTATGAACAAACCATATAAAGAGAGGAGAGAGGTCGTGATTGAGAGAGGAGAGAGACTGTGAGGAAGAGGGAGAGGGAGAGAGAGGTGAAAAACACGTTTTTATTTTACACGGGCCGTCTTGAGAGAGAGAGATAGGGATAATGATAGGTAGAGTACGTGTGGATCAAGGTTTTAATGGAGAGAGAGAAAGAGAGGTGAAAAGCCATTTCTACTCGACGGTGATCTATAAGGGTCTTACACCACTATTTGTGGCAGGGTCCTAAAGGACCTATACAATCATTTCCATTGCTTCCACCTAAGAACAACTCGTGCCATTGCTTCCACCCAAACATGAAGAGGAAATGCAACAAACATAAAAACAGATTCATCTGTATACCAACCGAACCCTTATTAGAATATGGATAGAATATGTTGACTTTTTCATTAATTAACCATTTCAAACATGAAACGGCATGCAACAAAGACCTGTAAAAAAACTCTAATAAGAGCACAAAAATTGAATATTACATAGGCTGCTATGTTGTTTTCCACTTGATTTACCACTGCAAACATGAAAATGACAAGCAACAAAAACCAAAGAATATTATCTAATAAAAACACAAAATTAATGCAACAAAAGCATAAAGTTTGAGGATCTGCTAATGCCAAGTTACTGAAGCTCCAACATCCCCCATTCCCTTAGATGCTTCTATTTTGAACAAAAAACCTAGAATTCTCCTTGACCTCTAACTTTTAACCAAAATGCTGAAGACAACAATGTGGCACTAATGATCCATACACACCAGCGAAACATGCTACTTAGTTTGCAAAAGTTGCAGAAATTAGTCTTCGAATTAGGACACAGGATGAAAGGGAGAGAGAAGGAGATGAATATGTAGAGAGAGACTAGAGAGATAGAGCTTGCATGAGGAGAGAACTTTGATGAGAGAGAGGGGCTTCTGTGTGGAGAGACCTTGACGAGCGAGAGAGTCCTGCCTGTGGAGAGGAGACCTTTTAGATAAGAGAGAATGAGAGATTCGCAGGAGGGTAAAGATTTAAAAACAAACGTGACTAAGGCAAAAAATATTTGAGTCTCACCTGAATTTATTTGACACATTGTTTTGAGGGCAAAGTGATATATTTTTCAATGAACTAGAAATCTTTATGAGGTTATCCTTCCAAATAGTTATTGCCTTCAATCTGAATCATTTTTTCTTGGCCTTTGAGAATATTGCAATTTTTGGTACATCTTGGTACTTAGTCTTTCTAAGTTTTGTCTTCTTCACTCTCTATTTCTGAGTCTTTCTTTGCTTTGTCTTGTTCACTGTCTATATCTGGGTCTTTCTATCTCCAGGAAACCTCTAATTTTCTGGGTGCACTAACATACGTACCACAAATTTTTTTATAGAAAAGTCTATTGCTGGACTATTAAACTTTAGAAAAATATTTGATGAATCTAGTAACACCCTCAATTATACAAAGAATTTTGCATCTTGCAACACATTATTTAGACCGTGTATTTTCAAGATTTTCATAGGTTTATAGATCTACTTGATTTTAACCATTTTTGGAGTTTACAATTTTATAATTGAATATGAAAATAGATTTTAGATAATCTTAAAAAAAAATACACCAAAATTCCATATTATAACAAAATTTAGACGTGCGGCTTAATTGGATTATTTAAGGTTGTAACCTTATAGAAAGTAGGAACCACAACCTATACAAAATTTAGCCTTTTTTTTGGGGGGAAATTACTATAGGTAAATGCCCCTTGTAGGTATAAAGCATAGACTACAATGAACAAATAAATAGACATGGAGTTAACGTTCGAGTTCTTGGGGATCGCAATCCCGGATTTCATAAATCGATGACCTTATACTTTTGGGATCGAGATCCACTTTCTTCATGAGAGAGTTACATAGATTATAGGATCGGGGTCACAGCCTTTTTAGGATCTAGTTCTGAGAACATCGAGATAGCGATTTTAAAATTATGGGAGCGGGGATCTAGTTTGTTCGGGAACCATATGTACAATGTTACGGAACACGTTCTGTGAGACAATGGGAGCGAGATCAGTGAAGAAGAGGGAGCAAACTCCGTTGTGATTGGGATCAAGATCCATGTATTAGAAGGAGCGAGTTCCTTTGTGAATGAGAGTGAGATCCATGAAGTAGAGGAAGCGAGCTCCATTGTGAATGGGAGCGAGATTCCCAATGTAGAGGGAGCGAGCTCTGTTGTGAATAGGATCAAGAATCCTAAAAATTGGAACGAGATCCCAAAAAGTTCGAAACAAGTTCCCTGCGAGATCCCGGTCACCAGAACGCCGGAGCCAGATTTCGGAGCGGGTAGGGTGGCACCCCCGATAACTATGCTCTAAACAATCAAATTAGAGCCTACCTCAAAAATTTCACTAGATGAGGTTTTTTTTATGCCCAAATATCCTCAAATTGATCATCTCGACATCAAGATACATGAACATGAGAACAAAATGGATTTCAAGTTTCGAAAATAGTGCATCTTGTAACACATTTTTTGACCATCAATTTTTAAGATTTTTAAGTTTCCATAGATCTGCTCGATCTACACTATTTTTAAACTTTTAAATTTTATAATTAAATATAAAAATATATTTTACGGCTACCACAAAGATTTCCAGTATTGCAACCACATTTCTTGACACTATTTGAAGGTACGCTTTACTTTGATTGTTTAGAGCCTCGGCTCTATATAAATCGCACCCTTTACAAAATTAACAATATTCTTTTACAAGACACCAAGACAAATTTGAGTTTCTTTACAAGACACTTTTTTATGATCCAACTATTAGATGAGGAATGAGAAAGCAAATGTAGCAAAGAAATGCCTTTGAGAAAGACCAGATGAACACAATAAGACAAGATGAGGGAGATAATAGAAAGAAAATATTACCATTGTAGAATGTAGCAAGATAAGAAAGTGTATATTGAGATCTTACCATTGTAGAAGATAACAAGAGAAAAAAGTGTATATTGCATGTAACAAGATAGGAAAGTACACATTATACCATTGTATTATCATTATATATACAATGAAAGAACCACCACAAGAAATTAATGTGAGGCACAAGTATCTTCTCAAAAGTTTCTTTCTCTCTCTAGAATTCTTTATGGTATCAGAGCAATATCGATCCTCTCAACCCTCCACCTTGAGGCCATTCCTCTCCCAAAGTTAATCTCTCTATCTATTTCGAGCCTTCCAACGTGAGTATTTTCGGTCTTCTGTATTTATTAATTTCTAGATTCTTGCTCTTGCATACAGTCTTCCGTATTTATTAATTTCTAGATTCTTGCTCTTGCATACAGTCTTCCGTACTTATCATCTCTGCTTAGCATCTTCTTTATCATCATTGCATGTTAAGATAGGCGTTGCAACAATCTTTATTTTATTTTTTCAGACCTTTTGTCTTTATCATCTCTCCCTATCTCCTAAACTCTATCTTTCCTTAAACCTTCCCCACATTCCATCCTAGTACCCTTCACTTATATTCATTGTTATCAAAGACTTGCAAAGTAAGTCTTGTTTACAAAACGTTCAATCTCTTGCAAAATCTTGCAAAGCCTATCACCTCTTTTTTCACTCTACCCTCTCTCTCCAGCAATATTTTGTTTTAATCTTCATTTCTACTGGTTTTTTTTTAAAAAAAAAACCTATGACCTTGCATCGAACGTCCAACTATCTCTCTTAGCATCCTCATCTCATGTCACTTAACCTTCATGCACAACCTAAATTCACTCTCTCTTACCCTCTCTCATCAAGTACCTTTTATCACAATGGACGGCTCATCCTCATCAAATAAGTATCCTTATCCCTTCACCTTTAACATAGGAAATTTTGTGTCTATTAATAGACACAAAATAATTATCTATTATGGGAAACTCAAATGCTCTCTCATTGAGAGTCAATAATTTTTTGGATTCATTATTGGTGATTGCTCTACACCAAGTCAAAAGATTTCATCTCTTGATGGTAAGAGTGTAATCAAAAACCCAGATTATAAATCATGGCTAAAGTCCGACCGTCTTCTTAAAGCCTAGATCACAAGGACATTATTTTTAAGAGTGTCTCAGCCTTATTGTTGACCTCAAGACTTCTGCAGAAGTTTGAAAATGCTTGAAAAATGCCTACGTAGGTAATTCTCAAGCTAGGGAGTTCCAACATATGCAACAACTCCAACTCTGCAAGAAAGGGAATTTAACCTTATCAGAATACATAAGCAAATTCAAAAGTATTTGTGAGGATTTCGCGGCTATTGGAAAACATGCACCAGATGAAAATAAGGTATTTTTGCGCCTTAACGGACTTGGTCCAAAATATGAGAATTTTGCTACCACTATGTTCAAGCCTCTGATTCCTTCATATTCTAAAATTACACTTTATTCAAAGCTATGAGATTAGAAATCAGCCCCAGGTCTCTGATGAATACTCATATCCAAATCAAAATATAGCATTTATTGGACAACAAAAATTCTTTGGACCCAATAAAGGTAACCGGAATTACAAAGGTAGAGGGAGAAACAACTATGGTGGTCAACAGTTCTTCAACTCTCAAGGACGTGGTTTTGTTCAAACTGGTCAAATCAGTAATGGGGGTTGTGAGATGACCCAAAAAAACCAAAAAAGTGGTGGTACACTTTTGATGCGACCCATGGGTCAATTCCAACAAGTTTCCCAAATACAACAATCTACTCAGGAAAATTGTCAAATTTGTGAGAAACTTGGACATGTTGCATTCAAGTGTTGGCAGCAATTCAATCACACGTACCAATCAGAAGACATTCCTCAAGTCCTTGCTATAATGACTATAGCTGATTCACAAGGCTCAAAATGGTTCTCAAACGCATGAGCTTCCACTCATATGACATGAGATCCAGGTAAGTTACAAAATCTTCGTCCCTTTAGAGGCACAAATACAGTTGGTTGGGAATGGTAAATAATTAACTAGTTCACATGTTGGTGATGCAAATATTGCTATTGAATTTAGAAAATTCAACGTTTCTAATGTGTTTTTGGTGCCTAAAATGAAAAAGAACTTGTTATCTGTTAATCAATTTACAACAGATTTCCTTTGTACTTTTAAATTCTCATCAAATGGTTTTCTGATTAACGAGAGTAGAAAGGGAGGATTGTATACACTTGAAGAAGTTAAACAAACTTTATTATCTAATCAAAATAAAAGAACATCAGAAGATATGTAGCATCAACATCTTGGACATCCTCAAAATAAAGTAGTTCGTTATTAGAATCTAAACAGTTGATCAATGTTGATGCATGAGATAAATCTTATTTTGTTTGTGTTAGTTGTTAGATGGGAAAAAGTTGTAAGCTTCATTTTAGTGGTGTTGATAAAACCTCTATTGATTTAAGATTCATTCAGATTTATGGGGCCCTACTCCAATTTTATCTAATCAAAATTATCAATTTTATGTGGTATTTGTTGATGATTACCCTCGTTTTACTTAAATTTATCCTTTGAAACAAAAATCTAAATTTTTAGTTGCATTTATAAAATTTCATCATATGGTTAAAAGAAGATTTGATAAAAGAATTAGAGTTTTTCAATGTGATGGAGGTGATGAATTTGCCAAAAAATAATTTCTTGATCATCTTAATGACAAAGGTATCATGGGACAATTATCATGTCTGGGAACCCCTAAGCAAAATGGAATAGCTGAAAGGAAACAGTGAAATATTGTAAAATTTGGCCTTACAACGATATTTCATACAGGAATTCCTAAAAAAATTTGGGTAGAAGTCTTTCATACTGTCGTATTTGTTATCATCAGAATTCCCTTTACCAGTTTAAAAATGGATTCATCATACTCATAATTATTTGGACGCTTACCAAACTACTCCTCACTTCGAGTATTTGGTTGTCGATGTTTTCCCTATCTTCGAGACTATGCTGCAAACAAATTTAGTCATCGTTCTCTTTTATATGTATTCTTGGGCTATAGTGTCTAGCATAAGGGGGCTACTGATGTCTACATCCACCCACAAGACGTGTTTATATCTCTAGATGCATTGTATTTGATGAAAATATGTCTCCTTATGCCAACCCCAATTCTATCCACCTATGCAGAATGGTCAGAGTGTAAGAGTCTGACATATAGGCTCCTTCCTCTTCTAATTCATCAGTTCCATATGAACCACCCATATGGGATGCCCATGATGTATCTAGTCCCTCAGATCCTTCTTTGCCCATCACCAATGATAGATCTCACCAATGATAGATCTCCAACTTCTCTTTTATAGGGAGATGTCACCACTGCAACATCGATCCACGATGTCCATGATGATGCAACACACAACTATGGTGATGAAAATGTTGCTACTCAAGAAACCAATCAATCCAATTTTTTACCAGTATCTGAGCATCCCGTCATCACATGGTTACAAGATCTCAAGATGGTACTTGAAGACCTCGAATTCTCCTATCCATGACAGCAATATCTAGTTCTCATACTATTGAAATATCCCTTCTAAACCTAAAACCATTAAGTCTGCCTTAGGCCATTCGGGTTGACATCGCGTTATGGAAGAGGAAATTGAAGCCAGATATATTAATTCAACTTAGGAGCTAGTTCCACGTCTTCCAAGTATGAATGGTGTTAATTGTCGTTGGGTCTATAAGTTTAAATTAAAGTCTGATTGAAGTCTAAAGAGACTTAAAGCTAGACTAGTTGTTAAATGATACAATCAGGTTGTTGGAATCGATTTATCTGAAATATTCAATCCTATTATTAAGTTTGCTAGTATTCGAATTATGCTCACCATTGCTATTGTGTGCCACTGGCCTATCAAATAACTTGATGTGAAAAATAATTTCCTGCATGGCTTTCTTAAGGAACCTGTATTTATGGAACAACCTCCTGGATTTGTGAACTCAAAATATCCAAATCATGTGTGCAAATTAAAAAGAGCTTTATATAGTTTCAAGCAAACACATCGTACCTGGTTTGATCAATTTAGTGCCTATTTATTATCATTGGGATTTTATTGAAGCATTGTTGAATCATTTCTATTTGTTTCTCGCACTACTATAGGCATTATTATCCTTCTTATGTTAATGATATTGTTATTACTGGTGATAACTCGAATCTTTGGAGTGGTTCATTTCCCAACTTGGAAGGAAATTTGCAATGAAAGATCTTGGACCTCTTCGTTACTTTCTTGGTATAGAGGTATCTTATTTTTCACGTGACATTTTTCGCTCACAAAGAAAATATGTCCGGGATCTTCTTGATCGTACTCAGATGCTCGATGCCAAACCTATTTCAACACCAATGGCAATAAAGAATATTATTCATGGGAATACTGATCCATCTATTTATCGGAGCATTGTTGATGCACTTCAATACATTTCCATAACACGGCTAGACCTTTCCTATAGTGTTAATACAATATGTTAATTTATGCATGCGCCTACAATTGCACATTTTCAGGCAGTTAAGCGGATTCTTCATTATCTCGATGGTACACAATCATGTGGTATAAGAATCTTATACGCTAATTCTCTTGAGTTATATGTCTTCTCTAATGCAGACTGGACTGGGTATACAACAACCTGTCGTTCAACCACTAGTTTCTGCTCTTATCTTTGTTTCAATTGCATATCTTGGAGTGCTAAAAAACAATCGCGTGTAGTTTGTTCTAGTGCTGAAGTGGAATATCAATCTATGATATCCACTGCTGTAGAACTGAAATGGTTTTCTTTTATTCTTCGGGACATTGGGTTGCCACTTCCTCAACTACCAACACTTTTTAGTAACAATATTAGTGCTCTCTATATGCCAATTAATCATGTTTTTCATGCACGAACAAAGCACATTGAGTTAAACTATCATTTTGTGCGTGAAAAGGTTACTCTTGGATTACTTAACGCTCGTTTTGTTTCCTCTCATTAATCAAATAATTGATAGCTTCATCAAGTCTTTGCCACGAGATGTTTTTTGAGATCTTAACTTCAACTTCGGGCTCCAAATACCTCCTCAGCCGAGTTTGAGGGGGAGTAATAGAAAGAAAATATTACCATTGTAGAATGTAGCAAGATAGGAAACTGTATATTAAAATATTGTCATTGTGGAAGGTAACAATACAGGAAAGTGCATATTGTATGTAACAAGATAGAAAATTGCACATTTTACCATTGTATTGCTATTAAATATACAATGAAAAAACCACCACAAGAAATTAATGTGGAGCACAATTATCTTCTCAAAAGTACCTTTCTCTCTCTAGAATTCCTTAGGAGAGACTTGCAGAGAGCCAGAGACAATGTTAGAGAAAGAGAGTGACGAAAGACCTACAATAGAAAGAGAAGGTAACGGATTCAACCATAGGAGAAACGATACACTTACAGATCGAGATCGTGTCTCTGAGGAGGTCCCTTTCAAGAAGGCTTTGATACCATGTAAGAATTTGAAAGGGAAAATATCTCCCTACATCTTGTTTTTGTGTATCATTTTTCAACCGATCTAGAGTTTTTAAATATTTCTGACGACACATAGATTTCACAAAACATATCTTCTAACCCTCTAGACCTTGTTTATCCCTTTTCACTTGCCCAAACAAAGTTAAAAAATACACTCTCATCTATTTCTTTCTAAACGTCTATCTCTTTCTCTATAATGTTCGCTCACTCTCACCAATAATGTGGCCATAGAAGAGCTAAGTTGTAGGGGAATTATCCTTGTCCTTGTACAAAGTATTTCATCCAAATCATATTTTTTTGTCCAAGAATATGCAGGTTTTTCTTCCTAATATTTGATGGCTTTTTTTGGATTTTTAAAACATTTGGTGGTTTTGCTCTTTCTATCTTGTTTGAATTTTGTTTCTGTTATGCACACTTAAAAATCCATCGGTGAGAGAGAGACCTTATATAGAGAGAGGTTTAGAAAGAATTAGATAGAGGTGTCTTTTTTAACTTTATTTGAGCAAAAAAAGTACAGACAAAAGGGTAAATTGGGTTCAGGGGGTTAGAAGATATGTTTTGTGAAATTCTTATGTAGCCAGAAATTTTTAAAAATTTTGAGTGTGTTGAAAAATGGTATACCAAAATAGAGTGTACGAAGATATTTTCCCAATTTGAAAACCCTAGAGAGGGGGGAAAATAACACTCCTTCATTCATTCCAACCACTCCACCACATTTCATTTTCTCAATAACATATATATGTAAAATAAAAAGCAAAAGACTAAAGTACTCTTGAGGGTAAGAGAGAATAAATAAATGGCTATACAATGATAAATAACTCTCTTAACACATTCCCTAGTTCCCTTCTTCGCCCCTAGAACTCCCATAAAAATTGAGTTTAACCCATACCAATTGGTGGTGTTTCCCATTTATCAGATTTTAGCAATTTTCTCCTTGATTGTACAAGCATTTGCTTGTTGTTGATACTTCTATGAACTCTTCTGATGCTTGTGTCCAACCCACTATAGAAGCCATTGTTTTGTACTTGACCTCCTCTAATTCAGGAACCCTACCTTCAAAGGCCCTCATATTCCTTTCTTTAAAGAGATGCCACATATTGCAGCAACTGCAATACCCCAGAGTCTAATGCCCAATTTTAGAAATGAGTCGAATGCCCAATTTTAGAAATGGGGAGCCACCCACTGTGCAAATAGTTGAGTAACAGATTTTGGGGTTAGCCATTGAAGCTGGAATTGTTGCAATATCAATTTCCTCATCTCCCTTGTACATGAGCAATGAAGAAATTGATGATCTTTAGTACCGACACCAAGGAGAGCCGAGCAAGCAGGGCTCGCTGATTGCAATAATTACTACATCTTCCATAGGATGCTGGGACACATGGTCGACGGTTGCTTCCTCATTAAAGATCACATTGAAGCCCTGATCCAAAAGGCGCAAATTCATCGTGATGGCATCCTCATGTGCTTTACTTAGGAGGCAAATATTGGTCAAAATTAATCATCTTCTTCTCAACTGCTCAATGGATAATAACCTACTCTTAATTGTCAACAATATAAAAACTTTCACATGATATGGTATACATAATGCCCAAGCTTTCTTCACATAATTGGTTGGGTTTATATATTAGTCCTTATTCAACTTAGCATATAAGGACTTCACCTAAAAGCATCCTCTAGCACTTAGTTCCCATGCTACTAAATCTTGCATTTCAGGGTAATAGTTTACATCCTGCAGTATAGCTAATATTTAGGTGTAATATCTTGCTAGCTCTTCATCCACTCTTCTAAATAGAATTAATAACTAAATTAGAATGATAGAATATTAGAATGAATCCAAAGAGCTAAATCCAAGTGCAGAATCTGCAGCTAAGAACAAATATTTCGAGCCGGCTTCTGTGGAAAATTCAGACTCTCTTTTTGATGCTGTGATCACATAAAAACATAAACTTTGAGGCTCACTATTATCCATGGTCAGGCTGCTTTCTGGGACATGCTTGGATCTTGGATGTTCAAAGCTATTTGACTCAGCCATTTGCTTTTCCAGGAGATTGTCTTCAAGCCATGTCCATAATTCTGCTATATCTTCGGAAAAGAGGTCCGAAATATTCTATAGCTTTCCATGCATATGATGAATTGATGATGAACTATTTGTCCCCAACTTGTTTGAAATGATACTTCCTCAGCCCCTCCATGTTTAGCTCCTAGTAAACTTATTTCCGCAACATATCATCTCCGGTTGCTACTCTCCACTACTATTTGGCTAACAAAAATTCATTCATATCGAGTTTCGAATTAGATATACTTTGGGAAAAATAAAATTTATAAAAAAGTGACTCATGAGGGTAAAATATATAACTAAGAGTGAACTTTAAATTCCTCAACTTACACATGACATGTAATCGTAAATTTCCTTTTCTCTCCGGATATTTTGATTGCTAAGATGAGATGATATTTTACTGGCTTACAAGATCATCTCACATTTTAGAGAAATTTATCAAAATACATTCAAGAGATGGGTTATTTAACATTTTACTTCTTTAGTAGATTTCATTTAAAAAAGGGTGCGGTTTGTATAGAGCCTAGGCTCTAAACAATCACATTAGAGCCTACCTTCAAATAGTGTCGAGTAATGTGGTTTCATTACTGAAAATCTTTGTGATAGTCTTAAAATATTTTTCATCTTAATTTATTAAGCTTAAAAAGTAATGTAGATCGACAGATCTATGAAAACTTGAAAATCTTTAAAATTGACAGTCCAAAAATGCATTACAAAATACCTTATTTTCAAAACTTGACGTCCATTTTTTTCTCATGTCCATACATCTTGATGTCGAAATGATCAAGTTGAGGATATTTGGGCATCAAAACAACCTCTTCTAGTGAAATTTTTGTTGTAGATTTCCAATTTGATTGTTCAGAGACTCGACTCTATATAAACGTTTCCCTTTTGAAAAAACCCTTTGAAAAAAGTCATGGTGAATAATTGAAAATCGGTGGTTCTTAGATATATATTGAAAATTTTCTTTACTTTTTATCGATATCTACGGTCCTATATTCCAGGTTCTCTCAAGTCAAGGAACAAGAATCCTATCTACACTATACCTAATTAAGTAAAATAGATTTGTTTTTCCCACAAAATCATACTGACTGATCATTTGCTACCTCCGGGTAAAACTCATGTTAGGAATATTTTTCTACCCCCATAATTTTGGGGATGTAGCCTCTATAACCTAATAACCAATGTCAAATGCTGAAAAAAAATCCAAGCTTTTTTCATGAAGTATGTGCCTCAAAAATATTGACATCTCATGATTGAACAAGAACCATTCAAGTTTTGGGAAGCAAGATCTGCGTGTTCAAAAACTGAAAATCTAAACCTCTTTCCTTGAAATAATCATGATGATACTTAGATGAAATCCAAAGTTTCGGAATTCTGACAAAAAAAAAAATTCTCACCAATTACTCTTCTGCCGAGGTAGTTGTTGGACATTATGCTCCCCCGAGCATGCGATTTTTTTTTTTTGGATCTTTTTACCTGTTTAGCTCTTTTATTTTTCTTCGTTTTAAATTTTTGAGACAATTGTTTCATCTTCTTTAATAGCTATTGAGGTATTTCCTTTTTCCCATGTAGTTATATTCTCATTTTGTGTATATTTAGCTATTGCAAACGATATGGTTTCTAATTCAAATTATAATTTACATTTTGTAATTTTATTTTTGAATGGTCGTTGAGGAACAAAGGGAAGAGCCCATTCACCTTGTGAAAAAACAAACTGCGGTGTAGAAAGAAAGTATTCTATGAACCCACGGGTCCATATTGGTCTTGGCACCCACGGGGTCAACTCCTCCTTAGAAATGATTGCCTAAAACTATAAGATCACATTTGTCAGAGAATAATATTTGAATGGAAACATTGATTTTAATCACAAAAGTTCCCAAAATCAATTTCACATCCAGGGAATTTTGAGCTAAAAAAAAAAATCCCAAATTTGATATTAGGAGGAATCAAATAAGATATGAGAATAATTTAGGTCATACATATTCATTTTACAACGGCTGGCAACAGGCCAAGGCTTGAATGGGGCCAGCCCCGATCCTGGTCTCTCAATAAGCCAGCCCGGTTCTGACCAAGCCTAGCCTTGACCCAATCTAAATGGGGCCTAGTAAACTCAAAAGGAAATATAAGGAGCAAAATAAGGGAAAAGGGGTTGGTCCAACCCACCCCTATCCCAAGACCAACAGGGCCCAACCCTCAAGCCGAGGTAGCCTAGCCCTCAAGCTATATTTTGTGGCCCAAATCATAGTTTTTCAGGGTCGAGCTAGGCTGCCCAGTCCATTGCCAACCTTATACCTCACTATGCTTTGTAATGTAATGTACAAATTTTTGGGCTAAATGATCCAAATATACAATTTGAACCCATAGATCAGTGATATGGGTAGTATGAGGAGTCGAACTTGAGATGCAGTGCCATATGGTACTCCTCACGTGCCATGAATATTCGGAAATTGTCAGTCATGATAGTCATCACCATCCAATCAAAGCTTAGTAAGACAGTGGGAACCACCAACAAATGATAATACTCCAATGTCTAAATGGTTGATCCCTCTCTCCCTCACCATCAAACAGTAAAATGGATGGAGATTACCCTCATGACTACCAGTTTTGTTTAGGACTTAGTTGTTTTCCCTATTTATTAGAGGGGCATGTTGCTCGCAAATAAATTGCAAGAACTACTCATTTTTGTATAAGAAACTGTTAGGACCTTGTAAGGGTTTTATTACCTTGCACATAAAATGCAAAAAATGAAATGTACATAAAATCTTAATTCACCTTGAGGGGGGCAAAACACAAATTAACCCCAAGGGACCTTTGCTCTTGCATGAGGTGCGTAATATTGTAACAGGTAGGGATAGTGTCCCCTTGCTGAATGGTAGATCCCTTAATGCAATGGTGCAAACACCTAGTTGTTGAGAACAATATTTTCAAGTGTTTCCCTTGTTTATGGCAACATGCCTTGGTACATTCTGAAAGCACCTCAAAACAACTTGGTATTATGATTTTCATTTTAGCATTTTGGGAAACAACTTAGTTGATGGTGGAAGCACCTTACAAGTTCCGTATACTATGATCAGTGCTGGACTGAAAAGAGGGAATTGGATGGTCCTGCATTTTCATGGAGAAGGAAACCAAGGCAAAGAACCAATGGATAGTAATAATATCTAGGTTGGTTATGCAAAAATATGGAGAGCTCATACTCTGATTTTTATTTTAGTTTAACTCAAATATGATGTCTTTTTTTGGACAACTTCTAGCTTGATATTTCCTCAATTATTGAAAGTTTTCAATAGTTTTCGTAATGAGAATTTACCCAAAAAATAATTATCAGAATACCCTCTTATACGCTAACTCTTTGGGTGCTACAAAGTTTTACAATATGATTATGATTAAACAAAAGTAATATTCAGCAATAATTTGATCAGAATACATGGCCATACCATCTTAAGATATGAACTGAAGCTTTAAAATGTGATTCAAGATCGATAAAAATGAGGTACTATCTTGCAATTAATGAATCATTTTCTTCACATGAATCTTCTCATGATACACAGCCGCTTTGTACAATGAAATTAAGAAAAGAATGGTTATTCTTCACAACAGGAAAAAAAAAAAAAAATTTCATCGTAGTCAACTATTAAACTAAAGAATGGTTATTCCCAGCAAAAGAAAAATGAAAAAATCTAAATCCCAATGGGAAACAAAGGTTGTGTCCCAATTCCCCAATAAAACATAACAATTGCAAACCAATAAAAAATACCCAAGGCCTAGAAAACGAACCAAAACTGGAGCAATCTTCTTTCCAATTGCAGGGAGCTTTAGTTCATGGAGACCCTATGGTTAGGGATACCTTTAAGAGACTAGGGGATGACCTTACCCTATGACATGGAGCGAAATGAAGGATTTGGCCCCAGGGGTGGTTCCAAGGCCTAATGCTCAAAGTTTCCTTCCAATTGTAGGGAGACTTAGTTTGGTGGGTGGTCTGGGCACAGGGCTCGGAAGGGGTACCCCACATAGCCTAGGGGATAGCCTTACCCTAGGGCTAGGGCGTGGCGAAGGAATAGGCCCTTGATGTTGGCCAAAGGGTGAAGGGATGGTCCTAGGGCTAAGGTTAACCTTCTCCAATGCCCTAAATTGGAGCTCTATTGGATAGTCCCTAACACACCCAATACGTGGACCAGCTCCAGTTGTCCACTTAGATGATAGACGGTTTCCAAGAGGACATGGTGCAGCCTCTACCTCGGCCTCCTCTAATGTATCATCCTTCTCTTCTTTGGGTTTCTTGGTTGTGGAGGATTCCATGTTTTGGTTATCAACGACCATAGCAGCTGACACTGAGACCTCAGAAGCAAGAGCCTCAGCCTTCTCGGATTTTGATGTCTCGCTTGGGTTGTCATCGTCCATTGCGCTTGTCTGTAAGAATCAAGATAAAGATGCAACGAGTGAGATTCAAATGCGAAAAGTGAAAATGTTGATCAGTTCTCCTAAGGTTTTTTAGATGACTGCATATTGAATATTGTATTTCATAATTAAGGTCTGTTTCTATTGTAAAACAATTTGTATGACATCATGACCTAATCGACGGCGAAACCCAAACTCGCTACTTGAAAGTCATTTATCCTGTATAAAGCTATGTAGAGGGTCCTTCAGTCATTATTGAAATTGCAAGTCATTGTTATGACCCAAGAACCAGTAAAAATTGATATTTGTTTTCCATTGTAGTAAGGCCGGATTGCAACTAGATATTGATTAGATAAGATCATTAGTACATAAATCGAAAGGGAAGAAGTGGGTACCTTGACATCGGTGAGGTCGATATTATTCTCCTTGAGAAAGGTGACAAACTCTTTAAAGTTCTCCTCAGTTGGGAGGTAGTGACCACTATATGGCCATATGGCCTGCAGAAAACAACAGTTATTAGCAATATTATTCTATTGTTTATTGGGGTAAATATGCTAACGGAGCATTCACTTTTCAGATTTTCTAATGACGTGTGCCGCTAGTTCTTGAAGCAGAGAAGAGAAGAGGAGAGAGAGAGATCTTTTGACAGAAGTGATTAGATAACACGATATAGTACTCACTTTGAGAATTCCTTTTTCAGAAATTAATCTTCCGGCTGCTGATGTAGCTCCCCCAGCCAAAAAACTAGAATGTTGAAATGAGCCTTTCTTCTTCTGCAAGTACGACAAATGAAGAATTGTTACTAAAGTAAATATAGATAGAGAGAGAGAGAGAAGAGAGATTATTTGCTGTTTGAAGAGGAAAATAGTAAAGTTCAAAAGCAAGAAAAAACTTTTACTTTCCCCTTAGCAAGGATTTTACTTTCACATTAGATCTTGCAATTAGCAAGGATTTTACTTTCACATTAGATCTTACAAAATGAAAAACTATTGGTCTGAGAATTCACCTGCCCCACGTATAAGTTCCTCGATGTGCTCAGGACAAAAATCCATTTTGACCCTTTAGTCCCTTCAGTTGTGTCCAAAATAATCCTACTTTGCCTATACACAAGCCTCCCATTGTCTACAATCACCTCATATGCTTCCCTTTCTTTCTGCATGACCAAAGAAAAGCAAAACAGGAGTAAGTACAAAATTGCTGGTCTTTAAGAACAATAAAAACCCATAATTTGTGATCTCAAGATAACATCAGGAATTCTTAGAAATCGGCGACTCACCGGGCCCAGATATTGGATGCATTGACGATTAAGATCACACCTAGGGCACTTAGCAAGATTTACCTCTTTCCCATCACCAACATCCAACCTGTGATCCCAATTTATTTCAGAAAAATAAACTAAATCTGAAATGTATAGCGATTTGTTTATATATATATATATATATATTACTATTCTTCCACAATAAATAATAGAAGTTTTGCAAAGGATGGCTTACCAGTAGAAGAAGGGTTGGCAACTTGCACTTTCATACCACATGTCATAATAAAAGTGCAGATTATGTCCATAACGATGGCGAGCATCAATCTGCAAGAAGAAAGAAAACGATGTGTGAGGTTTTCAGAAACACAATACAAAAAGTATGTTCATTGCATCCCATTATTGCATAAAATACTTTATCAAAAGACACCAATCACAGAAAGTACTAATCCACCAGGGAAACCCAAACCGCTCAACCATACTACTCAATTAAGGCCATATCATAATATGGTGATCGTTGCCAGAAAGGATAATCTCAAGTTTCCTATGACTACCTGTGTGTGGGTGTGTGTACATGTAGAAGACATAGTGATACATAGGCATATGTGCAGGTATAGATAAATAGGTAGATCGGAGATGAAGCAATATCGAAATTTGCATTGCTATGTATAACTTGGTGCAGCATCCATCACATTTCTCGCAATAGCAGATTTACTGATAAGTGTTTCACTAGATTGGAACATACCGCCTCAAGCCAGTGTTGCAAAGCTAGCTTTTGTGCTTTTTCATCCTTCGATAAACCCTTCCCAACCTGTATGAACACCGAACCTCATATCAGAAAATTCAGACCTATTGAAATAAAAAGATTGAAACTTTGGAATATGCTACTAACGATCTATAGATACATGGTTCTGCATATCCATAGAAGATATTTTAAATTTGTTTTATAGGTGTAGTTTACTAAGTTTAAAATTTTATTTATTAATAAGCAATAAATTTATGTCAACACAGTATATTGAATAACTTGAATCAAAGAGTATATAGCCTACCTTGGCTGCTCTTAGTCTTGCTCGGGACCACCGAGAAATAGCGGACTCTGGTTTTGTTATATCAAAAAAGGTCACAGAGCTCCTCTCTAGAACTGCAGAATCTAGTGCCTTCCACCTGACCACAAAAATTATATAGATTGTTAGACTACCATTAAAGTAAATCTTAGAATTTTAACCCCACTTTCTAAATTCCACATATACATCCAAGGATTAGAAAACAGGAATAGAAGAACATCTTTTTTGTGGGGAGGGGGGGATGGTAGTGTGTGAGGGGGTTTTGGGGGGGGGGGCATGGAGAGAGAGAGAGAGAGAGAGAGGGGTCAAACTTTAGACCACTAGCATCAAAAGTTCAAACCCTTCATTATTTCATGGCAATAGATAAAAAGATATGACTAAGAAATTCAGAGAAAGACTGGTCACAAGACTATTAGACCAACAGAATCAAAACTTGAAAACCTTAATTTGTTGAACTCTGAAATAAACAAGGGAGAAATTGGAAACAGAGAAGACAATATGTAGCGAGAGAGAGAGAGGGAGATCAAGACAAAAAACTGTGGAGAGAGAGAGAGAGAGACAAACCAGAGCTCCTCAACAACGACGGCACAATCTGCAAGATTTCTTCGCGTCCGGTAACTCTTGTATACCTTTTGAAGCTTAACGGCTGCTGCATCCCTTTCGTTTAGGAGCCTGGGAGAGGATTCCTTGATGCTATTACTGGGTCTTAATGGAGATGCTTGGTTATTTTCTTTATTTCCAAAATTTAGGGGCCTGAGAGAGGATTCCTTGATGCTATTACTGGGTTTTAATGGAGATGCTTGGTTATTTTCTTTATCTCCAAAACTAATAGACCCACCAGCTCTCTCCTCTTCCAAACCTGGACCCTTAAATGAAATGGCAGTTTCAAGCTTCAAATTCTCAGAGTCCCATTTCTTGGAGCTTAATGATTCTTGAAGAACCATTTTCCCTGACCCAACTGATCTCAAAATGCTCTTAGGATCACCTCTTTTAAAGCTAAGTGACCTAACGCTGGTTTCTACTTCTTCTCCATCAAAACTGATTGATCTCAGTATTACAGTCTCGATGTTATTGGTTGAGTCCCTGATTCTATCTCTGTACGCTTCCAAATCTTCTCCCCAGAGTGAAGGGAATGATGAAAGAGATTGACCCATCAAAGTATCAGCAGAGAAAAAATGGTTTTTTCTAATTTTCAGATAAATAGATTCCTAGGCTCTTGGCTTTTCGTTTCTACAAAGCGATGAAGGGGAGGAACCTGAAAGAAGGAACAGAGAACCATTAAAATTAATTTTCCAGCGTTTATGGCTAAGCGTAGATGTACAATGCTCTTTTATTTTTGTAAAAGACAAAGGAAAAGTAGATATTTTGCTTATGCAAGATATCTATGATATGAATATATGAGTCAGGTCAACAATAGCTAAAGTCTGAAGAGAATAAAAAGCAAATAATACAACATAATAAGGATTACATATTTTGCATTTGTAGGATGGTAAAACATCAAAAGAGAACATTTTCAAGAGTTCAGCAGTGAAAATGGAAATATGTTAAACTTAAAAAAAAAAAAAATTTTGCAATTATGGAAGGTCTTTAAATTAGCATAAATGAAGCAGAGGCGCATTTCGACTAATTGAGCAAAGATTAATGGAGAAAGTGGCAAGGAAAATGGAAAGAGCAGGACCATATTGAGATTGAACAAGCAAGATCATAACTCATAAGTCAGGTATAAATGGAACAAACTGAGTAGATAAAGAAAACAGCAAATTAAGAGCTTCGTGAATGATTCACCAGACATTTTTTCAAACTTCAAAGACCCATTTGAAGAACCACTTGAGTTTTTCAACATCAAGAAAACAGCAAAATTTGTTTCTTGTTTCTTCAATACTATCAAAACCCAAATAGAAAAAGGACACACAAGAAAGAGGAAAACAAAAGGGTCTTCTGTGATTTCGAAATCCTAACAAGGTATCCAAGCAAAAACCCGCCTCAAATTAAACAGAGTATACACAGAGATAACATTTCCATCAACCCAAACAAGAGAGAAAGATAGTTAGAGAGAGAAGAATGAAAAGAAGAAACAGGAATACAAAGTCACAAACCAAGGAAACCAAAACAGAAGAACAAATGCATAGAAGCAACTCCAAACAGAGAGAGAGATCATAGAGAGCAGAAGAAAAAACCCATACCATCAACTAAGCCAAGGCCAAAAGATGTACTGTGTGTGGATAACTATGAGGACTGTGTCCAACATGCTTGGCCTTTATATAGGAGGGGGCACCCCCTTAATGAATTCATTAATGGTAACTGCTTTCAATTCAAAGCGATGAAAATCTGAGTCCCTTCAAAGAGGCATGAATTCAACAACGCAAAAAACAAGGTTGAATTTTGAATTTCACCTTTCACCACCATGGAACACACAGGGAGCCAAAGTTTTCTTGTCTCTCACCCCAGATAACTTCAACACACCATCCGACTCGAAAGCATATATTGTTCAAGTTTGAAGCTGTCAAAACACGGGGTAAGACCACGCACCCCATTTCTTCCCTTCATTTCCCACCTCTCTCTCCTCTCTCTCTCCTCTCTCTTCTCTTCTCTCTTCTCTCTTCTCTCCTCTCTTCTCTCTTCTCTTTCCTCACTCTCTCTCTTGTTTTCCTGCAGCTCTCCCTCTCTGACTACCCAACTATTTCCCTTTCTTGTGCTGATTTCCCATGCACACACACTTTCTCTCTCTGTTCATGCCATGTTTCTTCTCTGACCGCCCGCCCACTGTCTTCCTCGTAATTTCCCTACTGAACCTACCCTCCTCTCTCTCTCTCTCTCTCTACTACATTTCTTGTCTCGTTTTTCCTCTCTGACTAACTTCCCATTAGCCATTTGTTGTCTTTATTTGCCTCTGTAGTCCCTCTCTATCATCACTCTCTATGCAAAATCTAAAAGCTATACATTTACCCCCCTCCCTCCCTATTAAATCCCCTTCTATTATTTGTCCTTTACTTCTCTCTCTATTCCCGTGCTACTTGTTT
This sequence comes from Amborella trichopoda, assembly GCF_000471905.2. The sequence goes on along the minus strand of NW_006499912.1, from coordinate 1,889,274 downwards.
CCCTCTCTAGAGAGAGAGCATAAGAACACTAGGTATACATCCCTTCAACGATTATAATTGCATAGAGGTCCTTCCTCTTTGCAAGATTTTAACTATTGGTGGCAACAGGTCGGGTCCGACTGCACTCGGGCCCAGACCCGAATAGCATGGTTTTGGATCCAGACCCGACCGGTCGAGTCTAAAAGTTTGACCCATACCTGTTAGGTCCCAGGTCTATCATGTTGAGTCTCGAACCTATCACATCAGGTCCTAGGTCTGGTCGGGTCCATTGCTACCCTCACTATGAGTTTATTTCTTTTCTTTTTTTACTTTTTTTTTAACCATCATATACTCATATTATTGGCAACAAAGTCACAATTGCCCTCCATTAGATTTTAAGTTGTATGATTTGTCGTTTAATAGCTAAAAATGACTACAAGTTCTTATCGTATACACTTTTTAATACACCCAAATGGATAGGCCTTGCAGTGTTTTATCTTCTACAGTTTATAGGTACGGGTCGGGTCCAACTGGACCCAAACCCAAACCCAAATAGTATTTGGGTCAAGGTTGTGGACCCAAACCTGACCCCTTGGGTCCAAATGTTGGATCTATACTCGGACCCATATTGGGTGTACCTGATATAGACAAATTCGTTATTGAAAATGATAAGACAATTCGTTATTGGAGTAAATGTCATTTGTTTCTTTTCACTTGTAAAAAAACCTTGAGTTCATTTCAAAATGATCGAGCAGTGTATATCATGCTCCAGTAAGACCACAGCATACATCTACTTCATTGATCAAAAAAGCTATATTGGAAGGTTTTTTTCAATCTAAAATTTTAGAAACTATTTAAGAATCACTAGATTACTCTTAAAATAAAAAATTTGAATATTGAGCTCTCTAACTCTTAAATCTCCACTCTATAAATTGGATGGTCTATCTCTGATCTTAAGATATTCTTTTTTTCAAATACTAAGGAAAAAAATTATTGAGGTTAATTTAAGATGTTGCATCCCCAATATTTGGGGTCATATATTACTTGAAGAGGATCCATCTCCCAAACTTGGGGTCCCCTACAAGTTGAAGAGCTTCCATCCCCAAAAGTTAAGAGTCCTCTATGAGTTGAAGGGCTCCCATCCCCAAAATTTAGGGTTCCTAAAACCAATGCTTGGTGAGTTTCACCCGAGGGAGTAGGACTTACATTTAAATGTGGGTAAGGATACAAATGGCATATTAACTTTTTGATAAGGATATAGGAAGTTGGCAAGGACTTCGAAGCTCCAATAAAAATAAAAATAAAAAGAGATCAATTGATTTCAACAACAATTAAAATAAATTAAAAAAGCACGGGGCCCACCAGGAATTGACGGGCGTTGGTCAAAATAGTGGGCGACGACTCACTGCTCTTGCCGCTTTCAGTACGTATCGCGTACCACCACTTGACGATGAAAATTACTATAATGCCCCAACTCTGCACGTGTTCCCGCATTATTGGCCCACAACAATCTTATAAAAAGTTCTCTAATCCACACATATGAACTCCCCTAATCGAAAAAGTATATAATATTGCCCTTAAAAGTTCAAAAAAGTAAAAGAAAATTGCACATACCCCCAATTTATACTTCGAGACATTTTTCCTTCTAACCAAATTTTTTTTTCCACCTTATCCCCCACAGTCCCCATCACATCCGGATAGGATGCGCAACGATCCAGAAGCTAACCGTCCGACCGTGGTAAAAAAAAACTTTCGGATCGGTACAATAAAACCATTATTGGAATCCAATACCCAACTGTTGGATAACGTGAACAATATAATTGACCGCACTATAAACAACTATCGGACAGGTATCCAGACTAGCCCCTCCCACAACCCATTCTAATAGGTTAAGTGCCGGACCGATGTCACCTTGTGCTGAACTCAGGTTAAAAACATTATCTGACCCTTTGCATGTTTGTCAAACCGAAGGCACTTTATGCATGACTGTGTGCATATTATGTCGGGCAGAGAGTACAATGTCGAACCAACAATTGGAAGTGTCGAACAAAGTGCACCTCATGCCGAAAAAACAGCCTAAAGAGAAAGACCATGGCTGGATCGATAGTTAGAAGTGTTAAAAAAAAAAAAACACATATTTTGATCTACATAACTGTACTATTTTTTGTTTAGAGGTATTTATAAAAAAATACGTTTTAAGGTAAAAGTTGGGATTAAAAAATTCAAGGGGGCGGTAAAGATTATTATGTCCAAGGGAGTTTTTGTAATTTTCCCGTAAACATATAATCAACGTGCTTTTACAAGTTAATCACTTTGGGTCAATGGTTTTGTACGATTGACGTTAAAATGTTCCATACACGGGAACCGACGTACAATAGAGGGTAGGTCGTTGGACATATGTGGGTGCGGGTGATACGGATGATTTTGTAAAAGAAAATTTGTGAAGTGAGTTTCATTAAAATAAAAAATAAAAAATAAAAAGTGTTGTGAAAAAGCATATCCATGTGGGATAGCTGAATAGCAAGATTCGGATTGGTGTGAATGAGTAATCCACAAAATATTAAAAATAATAAAAAGCCAAAATTAGAATAGGGGTTTATAGGAGGGTTTCAAAAATCGGCGAGTCGTCACGGACTCGCCCACAGGAATTTATGTATCGATTCTTATGTAAAAAAGGGAATCGCTCGATCCTACAAGAGAATCGGCGATTTTAAACAGTGAATCGCCCTATTACGTCATAAATCACGATTCCAATCACCCCTATTACGTCATAAATCGTGATTCCAACCGTTTAGTGACGTCACAGGGCGAGTCGTTACCTGAGGACATTTTGTCGTTACCTGAGGATATTATAGTAATTTTTAGTCGCTTAGCGATGTCACGTCACAGGGCGAGTCGTTACCTTAGGACATTAGGGCGAGTCGTTACCTGAGGATATTTTGTTGTTACCTGAGGACATTTTTAGCCGCTTAGTGACGTCACGTCACAGGCGTACCTAAGGACATTAGGGCGAGTTGTTACTTGAGGACATTTGTAGTTACCTGAGGACATTTTGGTAATTTTAGCCGCTTAGTGACATCACGTCACAGGGTGAGTCGTTTCCTGAGGACATTCTGTAGTTACCTGAGGACATTTTGGTAATTTTTAGCCGCTTAGTGACGTCACATCACAGGGTGAGTCATTACCTGAGGACATTTTGTACTTACCTGAGGACATTTTGGTAATTTTAGCAGCTTAGTGATGCAACGTCACAGAGCGAGTCCGCGAGTCATTACCTGAGGACATTTTGACATTACTTGAGGATATTTTGGTAATTTTTAGACGCTTAGTGACGTCACGTCACAGGGCGAGTCGACACCTGAGGACATTTTGACATTACCTGAGGACATTTTGGTAATTTTTAGCCGCTTAGTGACGTCACGTCACAGGGAGAGTCAGCGAGTCGACACCTGAGGACATTTTGACATTACTTGAGGACATTTTGGTAATTTTTAGCTGCTTAGTGACGTCACGTCACAGGGCAAGTCGACATTTTTTTGTCCTGAGGACATTAGTGCGAGTCAACATTTTGTCGTCCTGAGGACATTAGGGCGAGTTGTTACCTAAGGACACAATTTTTAGCCGCTTAGTAACGTCACGTCACAGGACGAGTCGACATTTTGTCGTCCTGAGGACATTAGGGCGAGTCGACATTTTGTCGTCCTGAGGACATTAAGGCGAGTCAACATTTTGTCGTCCTGAGGACATTAGGGCGAGTCGACATTTTGTCGTCCTGAGGACATTAGGGCGAGTCATTACCTAAGGACATTTTGTTGTTACCTAAGGACATTACCATATTTTGGTTTGACATTACCTTTTTGTCGTCACAGGGCGAGAGTCGTTACTTGAGGACATTTTGACATTACCTTAGGATATTTTGGTCGACATTTTGTCGTCCTGAGGACATTAGGGCGAGTCAACATTTTGTCGTCCTGAGGACATTAGGGCGGGTCGTTACCTAAGGACGTAATTTTTAGAGTCATAAATTACTTGAGGATATTTTGGTCAACATTTTGTCGTCCGGAGGACATTAGGGCTAGCCAACATTTTGTCGTCCTGAGGACATTAGGGCGAGTCGACATTTTGTCGTCTTGAGGACATTAGGGCGAGTCGTTACCTGAGGACGTAATTTTTAGCCGCTTAGTGACGTCACGTCACAGGGTGAGTCGACATTTTGTCGTCTTGAGGACATTAGGGCGAGTCGACATTTTGTCGTCCTGAGGACATTAGGGCGAGTCGACATTTTGTCGTCCTAAGGACATTAGGGCTAGTCGTTACCTAAGGACATTTTGTTGTTACCTGAGGACATTACCATATTTTGGTTTGACATTACCTTTTTGTCGTCACAAGGCGAGAGTCATTACTTGAGGACATTTTGACATTACCTGAGGATATTTTGGTTGCCGCTCCCCACTTAGTGATGTGTTACTTGAGGACATTTTGGTAATTTTTAAGTCACGAACTTGAGGACATTTTGACATTACCTGAGGATATTTTGGTTGCCGCTCCCCACTTAGTGATGTGTTACTTGAGGACATTTTGGTAATTTTTAAATCACGATTTCAGCCTCTCCATACATAGTGATGTCCAACCTCTCCCTGCTTAGTGATGTCTCCCCCTATTACGTCATAAATCGCTTAGTGATATCACACAGGACGCGAGTCGTTACTTGAGGATATTTTGGTAATTTTTATCAAAAATATCATAACTAGTGTACCCTTTCTCTCCATCACACTAGAGTTAAGGCTTTTGTAAATGTATTTATACCTTCTACTCTTTCTCAAATTCTTCGATGTGGAACTTGTGCTAAGCCATATTGTATTGAAAATTCATGCAACATAGGTAATCATTATACAAAACTCTTCAGCAGTGTGCGAAAGGCTACCATGGTTAGCAGCAGTGGTTCTTTTGCGTTTCAAATTTGAATTCCAGTTGGAACGCTATTGTGCAAAATTCACTTTTTGTTTTCAAATTTTTTTTTTTAAAAAAATAATATCTTAAAAAAAAAAAAAAAAAACAAAAAGATAGGTTTTACTTTTGTCGTAAAAAAAAATAAAATTTATCTTCATAAGAAATAAAAATAAAAAAGAAAAGAAAATAAGATAATAATATCATAAGAAAATAAGGTAACATAACATCTTCTTCTTTTTTCTAGTAAAAAAAAAAAATTAATACAATAAATATCATATTTTCTCATAAAAAATAAATACAACAAGTATTTCTTGTCAAAAAAATATAAGATATTTCTTAATACAACAAATATTTTTTAATACAAACTAGGAATAACTGATCTAATTATAATTTTTATTTTTATAATATGATAAGATTTAACATAAATTTAGGAATATTAATTTTAAATGTGATTCATAAGCATTTGAAATATTTTTCTGTCTCTAACAATCTCTTCCATTAAATTTATTCTAGAATTCTAAAAAATTATATTTTTAAAAATTTGAAGTGTTATTTCAAAAATTGATGCGCATTCGAATAATTTATATATTGATAATAAAATATTTTATTTCTTTCTAATAAAATATTTTATTTATAAATCTTGTAATGTATCAGTTGTCAATAATATATTTTAAATTAAATGTTATTATAAAATTTTTTAAATTTGCTATTATTTATATAATAAAATATAAGCCAACAATTTTTGTTGCAATATATAATATTATAGTTGGATAGGTTGTAATAATTTTGGATTATAGTTAGTTAGGTTGTAATAATTTGGTTTTTTTTTTGTTTTAATGGATTAGGTTTTTCCGCCAATTCGAGATTTTAGTGGCCATGTTTTATCGATTTAATCCATTATTTATTGTAGTCTATGTATGATTATATACTTTATCCATGGTAATTCTATGCTTTTTGTTTTATGTGATGCAAATTTAATGGTTAACATAAGTTCATACAGGGAAAGAATCTTAATTATTCATAAATTGATTAAAAATAAAATTTAATAATGTAATACCTATATTTCTTATTGGATTATTAAAAAATAACATTTATAATGAATTTTCATAATTTTTTTGGATTTGTTTTAAGGCTTAATAGGACCGATTCGGCCGATTTCCGAACCAAATTGCCGATTCATCAATCTCGATGGGTTTTTGAGGTGTCCGATCCGGGGCACCGATCCGCTTTTTAAACCACTGGTTCATAGAGTGGGGAGTTAAAAGGAATCTAAAAAAATATTAAACAAACTTGAAAAAAATTGTAAAAAGTTTTCTTTTTAAGGTTGGAGAACTGAACATTCCCAAAACCATTTCAGTCCTAATAGATTATTTACCCTAATTGATGATTTCCAATTCAAATCGAACAATAAATACTTGGACTTTGGAATAGCTGAGCACATTTTTCTGGCTTTGCCCACTAATATAGAATTTAATCAATTTTTTTCTCAACAAATGTAGGGGCATACTGACGGACATAATGAGATGTAGGAAATGGGGAAAAAAATATAACAGATAAATAAAATAAAAATAGTCAATTGCAAGGAAGTATTGAAAGTTGGACAAGGTGAACTAACACATTATATGTGGTTTTTAATTTCTTTTTTATGCTAACTAAAACACTTAAAAAAGTTCAATTACAATTAAATAAACTCAAAATAAACAAAAAACAATTATAAAAATAATTTCTCATTTGCTGCCACTAATAAAATTTCTTTTAAACTAGAAAACGTAAGACTGCGAAGAATAAAAAAGTTGTTAGAAGATTACCCTAACTAGTGCGCATGAGATCAATGGAGTTGGTGTGCACGAGATTAATGGAGTTGATGTGTATAAGATCAATGGTCTATCTCAAATCTTTAAAGCATGGGCAGCCATAGGCTATCAATGGTCTAGGTTGGGGCATGCCCCTTCTTTTCTCTACTCTAATATTTTCTAAGGGAGAGGGATGGGCTAAAGAGATCAAGGGAGAGGAATGCGCTAGAAGAAAGGGCAATTCTATCCAAAATCTGAAAGTTTAAGGGTAGAATGTAAAGGTGGACCATGACTAAAAAATGCTTTAATAAGTCATTTTAAAGAGGCTTTCTTGGCTGATAATGGGATAAATATGTCTATTCAACATTTACCGTTTGTGAAACTACCTCTAGATCAAGCAATTTGGCTAGAAAGAAAATTTGAGGAACAAGAAATTAAGGAAAAAGTTTTTGGTCTTGGGAGAGACAAAGCCCTGGGACCTGATGGTTTTCCCCTAGCTTTCTTTCAAACATTTTGGGATCTCCTGAAAGACGACCAAGTTCAATTGTTGGAAGAATTCTATTGGAGAGGTAGAATTAATGTGGCAATGAATTCCACCTTCATTGCATTATTCCTAAAAAAAAAGTAATTGAGGATGTGAAAGACATCCGCTGTATCAGCTTATTGAGTAGTCTTTATAAAATTATCGTAAAGATATGTTCTAATAAATTACGAAAGGTGATCCACTTGATTATTTGAGGTCCCCAATCTGCTTTCCTAAAAGACAAACAAATTATGGATAGTATTCTGGTAGCTCAAGAATGTATTCATTCCAGAATAAAAAAAAAAAAACCCTTGTCTTCTTTGTAAGATAGATTTTGAAAAAGCATATGATAAGATGGTAAGGCAACTGGTTTCTTTCATGTTCCCACTTCTTAATTCTCGTGAATGGTAAGGAAACTGATTTCTTTAATAGTTCTAGAGGCATCAGATAAGGAGATCCCCTATCACCTTTCTCATATACATTGGTGGCATAAAGTTTCAGTGTTATGCTAAAAAGTATTTCTTCACAGGGTCTTATTTCAGGCATCAAAGTTGGGAATAATGGTATGACTGTATCACACTTGCAGTATGCAGATGACACCATAATTTTTTGCGATCCAAACGTAATGGAAATAGTAGATTGTAGATATTTCTAAAGAGTGTTGAAATGACAATTGGGTTCAAAGTAAGTCTCTCTACAACCAAGTTCATCAGAATTGGATGTCCTCAAAACATAGTTTCAAGGATGGATGGACTACTAGAATGTGGTGTTAAGTAGTTGCCTTACCAATATTTGGGTATCCGTTTGGTGGATTTGATGCCCTCAAAATGTATTTGGGATCCAGTGGTAGAGAGATTCAATAAGAAAATGGATTTGTGGAAGGCAAAGACTTTGTCTCTAGGAAGTCGATATACACTTATCAAATCTACTCTATCTAACCTTCCAATCCACTATGTGTCTATATTTATAATGCCTATGCAGATTGTTAGCATTCTAGATAGACTCATTATGAACTTTTTGTGGGGAGATGATGAAAAAAAGAAAAGGCTTCATTTGGTTAGTTGGGCTAAGGTGTGCACATCTATAAAAGAAGGTGGTTTGGGAATTCGTAGATTGAAAAACATGAACTCTGCATTACTCTTAAAATGGTGGTGGAGAGTACATACTCACCAATATTCCTTTTGGGTAGAAATTTTGAGAGAAAAATATGAAACCGATCAGGTGTATGGTATTATAAAAAGCCCAAGAAATAAGTCCACTCTTTTCCATATTTGGAAGGGGATCGACTTTGAGAGACCTATATAGCTTTGTCTTTTTCAAAAAGTAATGGGTAATAGGGAATCTATGTTGTTCTGGTATGATAAATGATATGGTGACTACCTTCTCAGATACACTTTCCCTAAGGTGTTCTCTAGAGTCTCAAACCCACTAGCTACAGTAAATGAGGCTAGTGGGGATGCTCATACTAACATTGTTTGGTCTATTCATTACAGGTATAGGAGAATGATTTTTATCCATGAGTATCAAACCTTAATGGACATGTTAAACAATGCCCAACTTTTCCCTAGTCTACATGATGATGTGATCTGGGAGCTTACTACCTCGAGTGATTTCTTAGTTAATTCTACATATGCTCTTATCTTCTATGCTCGATATAGACAACTGGATCCAAGACTTTCTCAGATAAAAAAACTTCATGTTCCACTTAAAGTTCAATTATTTCTATAGATTCTTTGTCAAGACAAGCTAGTCATTGTGGATAACTTAAGGAAGCCAGGGTTCATTGTATGCAATGTTTGCATTTTGTGCAAAGCTAGCGATGAGACAACCCAATATTAATATATCTTCTGCCCTTTCATTTCTGATCTTTGGAATTGGGTTCACCAATGTTTCACCCATTCCAATTCCAAAGTTTTGCATATTGCTTATCACTCAATGATTATCCCCTGGTATTCCAAAGGTGGGTAATATATTTTGGCGTTCTTATGGGAAAGTGTCCTTTGGGGTGTGTGGAAAGAGAGTCGAAGAGTTTTTGAATGAATCTCTACTGATTTTGCTATACTAAAATCTAACATTTTAGCCTCAACAACAGATTAGTTTTCCTCTCACAAAGAGAGTGGCTCTACATCAACCCCCTAGTAGTCGCGACCTTGGCCAACATGAGATCTGGCTGAAGAACTGTTGTTTGGTCCCCTCCTCCTTTATAGTCAATCAAATTGAACTTTGATAGCAGCAGCTTTGGCAATCCAAAGGCAGCTAGATATAGTGGTCTGATTAGAAATCATTTGGGTAATGTCTTGTGCTCATATTCAGGCCCATGTGGTATTGCTACTACAATTGAAGCCAAGGCAAGAGGTCTCCTAGAGGGTTTGAAACTTCTTTCACGGTGGGAAAGGCAAAAGATTATTGAAGGAGATTCCGCGATGTCATAGCTTGGAGTCGTGAACAATTCAATGTTCCATGGAGCCTTAGAGTATTATTTCATGAGATTAGGATTATCCTTTCTTCTATCAAGGCCAATTTGCATCATTGCTTTCGTGAGGCGAATGAAGAGGCACATGCCTTAGCCAAAGGAGGAGCAAACTCCACTTCTCTGCTTGTCAATGTTTTCTAATGCTCTCTTTTCTTTACTTCTTGTATATCTTGTATTTTGTAACTCTTTTTTTATTTAATGAAAATGTTGAGTTAATGTTCAAAAAAGAAAAAAAGAGATCAAGAGAGAGATAAGAAAGGGTGACGTGCCACCTATTTATTGATTTTTTTTAGGGTTAGGGTATCTTAAGGCTGGCCATCCATCCATCATTATTCAAACGAATGAGTTAGGACCTTATCTTTCAGCTTCTTTAACCTAATCCCATTAAATAATAAAATTATGAAAAATATGTTATATTTTCATGTCTCTTGTATAAATCTCTTATACATGTTTTTAATTGAAATCATATCTCTTTAATTTAAAACCTTCCAATTTATTTTATCTTGATTGAGTACCTTATGGGCCTCATCATAAAATAGAAAAGTGGTTCCCATAAGTGAGGCGTGCCACTCTATGGTACCCATAAGTGGGCCCCACGCAATTTTCATGTGTATATGATAGTGGACCCTTAGCTCATGGTAGGCCCCTATCAATTATATGAATTATAAAACTTATAAAATAGTTTCTAGAAATGAATAAATTTATTTTTTGAATATTTAAAATAATGAAAATTCAATTTCTTTTTATTTATAAATCTATTTTGAGAAAATAAAATATCCAGAGATTTCTAAAAAAATCAAACTATTAGACTAAAAATCATTTAACATCAAAATAATTAATTCTAAATATTTTTTATGGGAATTGAAACCAACTAGTTCAAGGAATTATAAATTTGCTGAAACAATCTATCTTCTAATGTAGACTATAATCCACACTCATTTTCTCAAACTGACCCAACAGTTCTTATGACGCACAAACCATCGCAAGAGTTCATGATAAGGACACCAAAGTTAGTCAATAAACTAGCCAATAGGTAAGGGGATATAATTCCAATCAACGGATTATAGGTTCTCCTTTAGAGACAAGTCCAAGGTCACACAGACCTAGTGCAACCACAACTTTATAGTGCATAGTAGTCATCTCTTGCACATGTACACGTATTACCTTCAATGGTAACACTATTTCTCAATGCGGGTATTATATGTTCGTGTCGTGTGATATTTTAAAGGTAAGGTTTTGACCTTCATCTCTACAGGTCTACTATCACACACAAGGGTCACAAAGCCCCTTGGTTCTCTACCCTGAGCAACTCCAACATCATCAAGGGATAACCTAGTTCTATACCCAATATTTACTACAAATATCATATTTTTAGATAAAATTTTCCCCAACGTGCAATCCAGCTTAGACAAACTTTCGACCAATTTCCCTAAAATTTCAGTCATTTTTAAGGAAAAGAGATTAAAAAATCTTCATGCCTTCCTTAAAAGTTAGAGCCAAAATCCATTTCAAAAACTGATTACCAAGAGAGCCACATTTCTACATATATGAGTTTGGGGACTCATAGGAAATGTGCCCTAACTCTTTTATAAATTCATGAGAGTTTATCCTAATCTTGCCAAAGAAATACTTTCATATATTTGTACCTTTTAAAATACAAAAATTTATAGTGAAACTGATCAAAATACACTTGCTATAAAAGTATATACATCAAAATACACTTATGATATCGAGTATTTAACATTTTACTCTCTTTCAACTTTGTAACTCATGATAATGTGTCTGGTTTCTTGAAAGTAGTTTATTTATAAAAAAATACTTTTATGTAATCTTAAATTAAAGGCCCATAATATTTTATTTCCTTTTCGCCTTCGTAGTTTAGTCTCTTTTTAAGTTTTTTTATATAATTTTATCCTAACTGCTCTTTCAATTTTATTGAAAATTTTATATTCTTACAAATTATTTAAACTGATGCCAGGAGTTAGATAATTCACTACTCCCAAACTATAATTTCTCTTTCCCTTTTGATAGGTTGGCAATCAAGATTGAAGCTTGGAGCCCTATCCCACCATTCTCAAAATGTGTGCAGTTGCTCCCTTCAATTGGTTTTGATACAACTTTCTGCCTCCCCATTTCCAAGAAACTCCCTTTGCCATCCCTTTCTGGTTTTTTTTTTTTTAATTATTATTGTTATTATTATTATTATTATTTATTTATTGAAGTTTAGACCATAATTTTGACATATTTTAACAAAGTTTAGACCATATTTTAACAAAGCTATATACCATATTTTAATATTTTTACATATTTTAACAAAGCTATAGACCATATTTTAACAAAGCTATAGGCCGTTATTTTGTGAGTACAAAAAGCTATAAACCATATTTTAACAAAGTTTGTAAAAAAAACTAAAAATAGGGGTATAGAATCTCTCCTTAGGTTGTGCACTTACTTAAATCTACGCAAGAGATTTTAGATTAAAATTTTATAGGTCAATAATCCCAACTGTCACATTCATGAATATGAAAATAACACAATATTTTACTTTAAAAGTAGTTAATTTGAACTATTTTCATATTGTTTATTTTAATTCTTCATAGATCATCTTATCTATACTATTTTTGAGCTGCGAATTCATGGATCTCAAGTGCCAATACATTTGCAGTTCTGAATATGTTTCTAATCTTAAATACATCCAAAACTAGATGCCTTTATTTCCGATGTGCAATCAACTTTCTTTTAGATGTGGATTACAACCAATCTTATCATGACGAAATTGTCTTATTTGAAATTAATTTGCAAAATATCATTGTAATAGTTGTTTTTGTACGTACCTCATATTATATATATAATACTACTGAACTATTTTAGTTTTAGATAATTTTCAGTTATTTTTAATTGTTTTTGGTTAAAAGGAATTGATTTTTAGCAAATTACTTTAAATAAAATAAATAGATTGTATACTAGGAGACTATTCACTTTTAGTATAAGGAGGTCACAATCACTTTTGGCCATTGGATGCTAAACCAATATATTGAAGTGTATCACAACATTCAATAAATTTTATTTTGGATTTGCTGTCCAATCAATTACATTTTTATCCATTCGATTCACATCTAATGGTCAATAATGATTGTGACCTCCTTGTATCAAAAGTAAATAGTCTCGTTGTATATATTTCCTAAAGTTAAAAACAACTTTTCAAAAAAATACACCTATTGGTACAAAGAGGTCACAATTACCAATAACCACCCAATCTAAAATCTGATAGCTTAGGTGAGTCATAAAGTTCAAAAAATATTCTTTTGAGCTTTGATTGTGGTTAATGAAATACATGCAACCTCCAAATTTCAAACACAAGGGCCAAGATTAATTGCGACGACCTCATACTAAAGGTAATTGGTATCGTTGTATATTTTTCCTATATATAAAGCTGCAACTAAATTTATCTCAAATATTTTTATGAGGATCACTATCAATGAATAATTTATTATTATGGTTAAGATTAATGAAGCATTGAATGCTAGAACTAGTTAAATTGAAAAAGGAAAATTCTACTAAGTTGATTAATGCCCACTGGTATCTTGTTCAGTTTGGTCCAAGGTAAAAACTATATTTGGTCGAAAATCAGTCAGAACTAATGTTTGACCAAATTTGACTAGTTGAACCAGCAGGTTTCAACCGTTTGAACTAGCAAAATGAAGCTGGGTAATTTCGTATATTTTACATTTTTAAACTATTATTTTCATTTTACTTTTATTATTTCTAAAGACAACCTACATTCTAGTAAATTGTAAATTACTTTCTTAGATAAAACCCCACCAATAACTAGTTTCACAACTCCAAATTTTGGGATGTAATCGTTCAAGTCCTTAGAATTACCGCAATAAAAAAAATTTCAAAAAAAAATCCTAATTGAATAGAGACCATCCAAATTTTAGATGGTGAGATACAAGTGTTAAAAACCTAAAATTTCAAAAAAAAAATTTTGAATAATTATCTACTAGTTCTTAAGTGTTTTCTAAAATTTTATATTGAAAAAACTCTACCAAGTAGGTCTTCCGACCAAGGGAGTAAACGTAAACTATCCTCCAAAGGGAATATAGTATATGTATTTTTTTATAAAATCCGGTCGAGCCAATTTGATCATTGGTTGAATTAATTTTGACCAGACCAAATCCCTTATGGGTTTGGTGGCCTATCCGGCCCTGATAGCACTGATACGTATGCAAGTTTTTGCTTCTTTTTTTCTGTTAACATCAATTTGTGATCATGTAGAAATAAAACACAAAAGATCAGAAACCCTAACCACCCACAAGTGGTGCCTCTTTAGCGTGCGCATGGGATGCATTCAAAGGAGGTGGCCCACATGCGATTTAGCAGAGGGAGATGCTGGAGAGTAGCAGTGGGAACGTGTTTGGTTGGGTTCGGGTCGGGGTCCACGTCAATTGGACTTGGACCGCACCCCATCAAGTCCGGTTGGGTCTAGGTCTATAAATTAAAAATATAAAAAACGATATATATATTATAGTATATAATTATTATTGTTTATACATTTTATATTGATATATACTAGGTTGGATCAATCTAGGCCCAACATGCCCGACTCGAATTGAGACGAGATCACGTAAAACCAAATTTGACCCGACAAATCCATTGGGTTCAAACTCGGACCCAGTCGATTCGACTTTCGAAGTCCACAGCCCATTTCGCACCCCTACTAGACAGAAACTCCATACATGTGCGGACTATCCTTTATTGTCTGTGCAGGCGCATTACAAGTCGTTGTTACCCTTCACCATGGTCGGGGATTCACAACAACAGTGAAGCATGAATGCCTTGTATTTTACAAATTTTTTTTATTTTTAATAACTTTGAAGTAAAGTTCAAAATTAGTTCCGAAATTATACGATTGGTGATTTTTTTTTTTGGGTAAATAAGTGAGGGTCCGAATGATGACTTTAATCCAAATTTAGATTCAAATGGTCTATCTTTTGATAGAATCAACCGAATGTGACAAAATCAGACGATTCTTAAAAATGCCACACTTACCGCTTGGAATCAATGTCCATTGGAACCAATGACTTAAAAACACTGAATTAGTACAAAATTGTTCAATTCGACTTGAGAATCGGTCATCCGTGCTGATTTTGTCAATAAATAGGACATCGTCAAGGTCAGAAGACATCCTGATTCTATCAATATATAGGACATCGTCATGATCGAAGACATCATGGAACACTTTTTCGGTGAGTAAAAAGTCTGGTTAACAGAAAGACATTCTTCCTTGACTGAAAGTTTATATATATATATATATATATAGATATATTGTTTTTAATCATATTCATTAGGAACACGTTTGGGGAGAGAGGGTAATTTCGGCATTCTTTTGGTGGCTTGATATTTTCATTGACATCGACGAAGCTTCGCTTTCAGCCAGCAGCTTCGCTTTAGTGAGGTCGTGACGGCCGGTGCAATCAAACGTGGACGGGCTTTTTATATGAATTGGACACATTTTACAATTTTTTTTCTTTTTTTTAACCATTTCTTGGAAGTTACACATTGACACAAGAAAACAATAACGGAAAACTATAAATAACTCCCAAATCAAGCACTTTAACAGCACACTATTAACCACAACATTATTATTTTTTAAATGGTTTTGTTATGCTGCACTTAGATAACCTTACATAGGAACTTTTTGTCTCAAGGTATTTTAAGTAATTAGTTAAGAGCATAGTAGGAATTTTTAATAGAAACAAAAACATTTATTAACATAGTGGATGATGACATCACCGACATGGTATGTGACATCATGCACATAATGCATTAAATATTTTTAACTATTAATAGAATGTTATTATATTATTATAGAAATATCCATTCTAACCTCTAAAATGACAAAAAATGCCCTTATATGAAAAATTTTGTATTACAATTCAAAGTTATTTAAGTGTCCAAAAATGTTGAGGATTTTAAGGTTATACATCACAAGTGGTGTAAGGTGGCCACGATTAATCTTGACCATCGGATGTGAAACTAGGTAGTTGCATTTATTCCATTGACCAAGCTCAAAGTTCAAAAGAATATTTAGCTAATTTTTTAACACATCCAAGCTATCGGATTTTGCATCGGATAGTTATAAATAATTGTGCCCGCTTTGTACTAAAGGTAAATAGTTTCATTGTATACGATCCCTTGAAATTAAAAATGTTCACTTTTTAATATCAAAATACCCTCTTTTTATACCACATTAGTCTCTCTCGAAGCTAAGACCAACACAAAATGTGTCGGACGAGCACAACATGAATATGGTAGCCAACCTGACACTTCATGTGCCAGATCAGGACAATTTCAATATAAGTTTGTGCGACGTTGGCAGAATTTTAATGTTAGAAGCCGATCCGACATATATTGTGTTAGACCAGCACTTTTCGTAAGAAGCTGGTCTAGCACACAAGCCAGTCCGACACATTTTTGTGCTAGACCGACACAGGTTGGAGCATCATGTTTTAGAAACATGGGTTAAAATGGGAGAATTTTGGTCAACATATTAATTTTTTTACAATTTAGTTATAAAGAAAAATAGTGTTGGGATCAATAAGGTGGTATCAAAAATATTGAGGAGGAGCATGCCTAAGAAATATAAATTCAAGGCGGGTGTATAATTCCCCATATGAAATAGTTGTTATTGTCAAAAGAACTTACCATTGATCTTTTGACAATAATTTAATAACAATTATTTCATATGAGCTGGACCGCATTTACAATATGCGATTTACATGTATAAAGTATACATCCCATCTAAAAACAATTATAATTAACAGTCCAAATGTTTTCTTAATATAATTAGTATTTCTAGATTTTAAAATTTATTTATTTTTTTATATTCATGATCTCCATGTTAAAAATTATATATTCTTTAAAAATTAAGATCAAATTATATTTTAAAAATATATTTATTACCAACCCCACATTTCTAAATGTACGGGCTTGACCGCATGCTAACCGCAACCATAATTTAATGAACGAAAACAATCGCCGGCTACTCAGATCAAGCGTATTATTGGATACAACAATTCAAGGTTACAATACAAAATATTGGAGCCCAACCACCCACCATACGAGCCTTGAAATTAAGGTCTTAATGGATGGACCACTATTTTGAAATAGTACTTTTTTTAAAAAAAATATTGAGAATGAATTAGTAGTATTAAGGGTGGCGATGGGCCGGGTGTGGCCTAGCTCAGTCAGCCCGGCCCTAAAAATTAGGACCTAAGCAACGAAATGTGGCCTTTGGGCAGGTTAAAGCCGGGCAACCACAGCCCAAAAGTAGGCCCAGATTGGTCCTGGACCAAGGCCGGGGTGTTTTGGCCCGACACGACCCTCCAGGGGTTGCCCAGCCTGTTGTCCCTAAGTACTGTTACCGTCCTCCACAGTTTGAAACAGTGCATGTGTAAAAAACACTGTAAACAGTGGTTTTGATGATAACCTCAAAAAAGAAAACCTATTTCCTTGTCTATAATTGTAGAAGAAAGAAATATGCGTAAGGAAGGCCAACCGAACCGGCACTAAATAAATGGGACATTTTGACGGAAAAAGTTTAGATAAAAGTTAAAATATAGAGTTAAGGTGCACGTCAAAAATATATCATAAAATGTTGTTTTGATGGGAGAACTCTCTAGTTGATCACGTCAACAACGAGATATATGAATATGAAAAGAAAAATATTTCGAGTCCCAAAAATAGTATTTTGTAATTTTTTTGGATTTTTTGGCACCGTCCTGTGTGTTTTACACAACATCCATCTTAAAGATCGACAGTGAAGAGCGAGTTCTTGCGCCCTTTGACTCATGGAGCATTTTTTTAAATCATATAGGATATTTAAAAGTACACGGCTTTGGTGAATCAACCAACTCACCTATTACCATGCGGTCCCTTATTGTTCTAACATCAGAAAATGTAACATCCACTAAAAGTTAAAATAGATGGTGAAAAATAAATTAAAACAAAATATTTACATTTTTTGAAAAATAAAAATTACAAATTGAGGTTATTGTCATAGTTGAGATTATTGAACTCTAAAAATTTGGATCCAAAATACATCATTGAGATATATTTTGTAAAGGGAGATTGCACAAAAATAGTGTAAGTCCACTGACTCACCAAATGCTTTTTATAATTACAAGGAAAAAGTTTATATAAAGATGCAACCTTGTAAAGTAGAACTATCGGATGCACCTCAAAAATCCATCGGAAAAGGTAGTTTTAATGTTGAAATACCTTTTCATTGATCATCTCGACATCAAGATGTATGACTATGAAAAATAAAAAGATTTTAAGTCTTAGAAATGTGCATTTTACAACATATTATCTACACCATCCATTTTTAAGATTTTTATATATTTATAGATCAACTTGATTTTAACCATTTTTTAAATTTAAAATTTTATAATTAGATATAAAAATAGATTTTGAGATAATCTTAAGAGCATTTTACATCAAAATTATATATCATGATAAAATTTGAAGGTGCACCTTACCTCTACAGCTACAGATGCATGCGTATGCCAACTACACCCTATTTAAAAAGCCAAGAATTAAAATTTTCTTCACCATAATAACCACTCGTAATAATAACCATAGATTAAAAGTATATTTACAAACTTTAGATTTTATAAATATTTGTGGGCCCTCTATGAAAATTATATAGTATGGTCCCCTGGGAGCACATCATACATCTTTTCTCATCCGACAAGTTTATCGCTTGCATTAATTGTAATAACAATGTAATAATTGCTTTAGATGTTATATCATCTAATTGCTTCAGATGTTATATCATCTAATTGCTTCAGATGTAATAATTGCGTTGGATCATTGCCCTGTATCAAACAACCAAGGTTGCCTGATATAAAAAGACAATAGACTCCTCTATTAATTTAATGAAACATATTACACACTTGAAATTTGAAAAGGAATATAAAATGAAAAAAACATTCAAATTGTAGAAGGAAAAAACATATTCAACGTAAATAAAATTTTAACTTCTAGGCAATCCAATGCGTATGCCTCTTTAAACTCCAGCAATATATCCAATTAAAATCAATTTTACAATCATGTTAATTTCTTTAACATAAATTTTATATAAGTTGAGTTGGTAGCGCATCATAGTGCAATACACTGCTCTTAATGAATTGTTTCGTATTTTGACCAAATTATCTAAAAGGTAAGCTTTTTATGCTTTCCCTACAGCATAGAAGTTCTATCATTCCCGTTATCCAATTGTTCATTCTGAATGGAGGGTTAAGATTGTCTCAATCACAATGTCACGTCTCTATATTATTTTATTTTAAATTTTTTTTATAAACTATTTTGACACCAATTTTTGGAGGTCCATTTATCTATTAAATTCACTCGAGCCAAAAATAAAATAAAAAATATTTTTAATAAATAAAATGACCAAAATACCCCTTAAAAATTCTAAAGGTATTTTGATTAATATATTTTATTGAAAAACTATTTTTAATATTTTTTATAGTGCGCCCCAATGAGAAGATAACACGTACCAAATTTCATATTCATACAATTTGTATAGAAATAAAATACTTTGAGACGTCGGATCTAAGATCAAACGGTGAATGACTCTCTTGATCAAAATTGGACAGCTGGATGCTAGGGGAAAGATAAACCTTCTATAATGTAGGGAAAGCATAAAAACATTTCCCTTATCTATATAAGTGAAAATACCAGAAGTCTGGGTCCTATTTGAGTACCACACAATTATTCACAGTCTAAAATGTGTTAAATCTCAAAAATGAAACAAGATAAAAAAAACACAAAAACAATAAAATCTAAACCCTACCTAATAAAAATGCAATAACAATAAAGTAACTCTAACTAACAAAAAAATTAACATAATATCTATTAAATTTCAATCTTTCTCAAAATTATTCCAAAAATAACATAAATAGAGACAAATAAATAAATATATTATTAAAAATAGCTACATCCTACCTAAGAGAGACTAGAAAAAAATGAATCATTATATTAATAAAAGATGCATATTTTCTCAAATATTTTTAGAAAAGTCCTAGGTTGACGAATTTTTTTAGATAAATACAAATATTATTAAAAAACTATCTAAAACCCCATCCAACACAACCTAGAACATAAAATGAAAGAAACAAACTCTAAGTTTCTAGTTTACAAACTTTTCAAATTTTTATGAATTTTCAGTAAATAAAATGAATGCCAATGTTATTAAAAATTAATTACACCCTACTTAAGACAGCCTATAACAAAAAAGAATAAAATAAAATGGTATTTCTGAAAAGAAATTTATTTCTTGAAAATTTTGAGGTATACCGAAAATCAAAACAAAAATTAATTAAAATACAAATATTATTAAAAAAAAATCGAAGCACTAGCTAAGACTAGAACAAATTATTCAAAAAATATATTTTTAAGAAACAAAAAAAATATATTTTTAAGAGACAAAAAAAAATAAAAAATAGAAACGTATGTAAGATCAAGTAAACAAAATATTAAATATGGTGTGATATTATACGTAAACCAAAGTTAAAATCTAAAAATTCGAATCCAAATAAACTTTGGAAATACAATTGGCAGAAAAAATCCAAAAAATAGCAGAAATTGATTCTCGACATTTTGAGGTTTTATTCAAAAACATTTGTTACGGCTTTTGTAGATCGATGTGTTAGGAACAATTTGAGACAAGTTTTCATGAGTTTGAAGATAAAAATGAAAGAGAAATAAAAGATTATCGATTTCGGTTTCAAAAAATGCTGAAATTTGGGCTCTTAATTTCTTTTATTTTGCAATTTGATGAAACAAATTGCTATAGGGGGTCGATAGAGAGCCCAAAGATGAAAAATTGATACATGTTTCAATGAATTACTTGATAATTTGGAGAGAACTTTATAGAATGGAAAATTAGGGTTTTTGGGGTAAAAAATGATAAATGTTTTGGTAAAGGGCACTCTTCCAAAGCCAAAACCGAACAAATATTCTTTTGATATGGGCTGATAGAAGTCAATTGATGTTAAAATCGAAGAAAACGGGGCTGATTATAGCTTTGATGGATAATCAATAAAAAAAAGTTAAAAACAGAATGAGACTTGAAAAAGAACCTTAAATTATTATTTTTTCCTTGAAAATGGGGTACCAAAGTGGAGGGTACTACTTCAGTTCCAGTTTTACTCAATTAATTGGAATATGCACGTATGGGAGTCGGTCTCGGCTAGGCTTAGTTCCTCGACAGCTCTAGCCTGCTCGAGCAAGAGGCCCTAGCCGAGGCCCTCGGCCATGATTGGTCAAATACAAAACAAAATAAACAAAGGGAAACATAAGAAAAATAAAGGGCCATGCCAAGTGCCCATTGTTGGATAGTTCAGTATTTATTTGGGTGACATTTAGGTTTCAAGGCGAAACAGAGTACGAGCTGGAATTAGGTTGAGTGTTTTTTAGTTTTTGGAAACTTATATGACGTGGCCATTTATTTTTAATACAAAGAAGTCACAATTATAATTGATCATTAGATGTGAGATTGGATAATTGAAGATACACCACTACTTAAGCACAAAGTCTAAAATAAAATTTTTCAAATATTATGCTGCATAAAATATGTCTGATTTTCAATCGTGATATTATTACAAAAAAGAAAAAAAAAACAAAAAAAAGGTAATAATCTTATAATATACAATTTATTTATTTATTTTTTTTTTTTTAAGGTTAAGTCACAATCTAGTTACAAGGACAAGCATGGTCATCAATGCAAGTAGTTGATTCAAATAAATTGTTTGCATTCATTACATGTAAAAATGACGTTTCTTCTTTGAGGTTCAATGAGTTTAGGGTGGGTGGGAGTAGTTGTCTTAATAATAAATTGGGACGCGCATATGAATGACATCAGGGCGGCTGGAGCCAGGATGTAGCCCTTGTCAGTTTGTTGCAACCTTGCAGGGCACGTCATAGTTCAGGAACGGTTTTATATAGGGCCTATAATTTATAGTAAAGTCAGAAGCCCATAAAATGCACTTTGGGCCACTCTTGTCAAACCTGCTATTTTAGGCCTAGATTGAATTGAAACGAAATCTGATTTGGCCGAAGCAAAAAAAAAAATTTATATTAAAAGTTATTTTTATTTTAATTTTTTTTTGATTTTTTTAAATATTTTATATAAAAATATCTAATTTATTCATATTAAATTAAAATATAAGTTTGAAGTCTTCTCCAAATAGAACGAAAACATTGAATTGCTTTATTTTTCTCATCAAACTTAAAAAGACTATGAAGCGAATTGGATACCATTGCTTTGAACACCTTAAAAAGAATTGGATACCATTGCTTTGAACACCTTAAAAATCTCCATATTGACAAGGAGAGAGGAATTTTTTGCATTAATTTGGGTATTTGAGTGAGAGACAATAAAGTTGACGGCGAAATAAATGAGAGGGTGTCATTTTACTATTTTTTTGAGTAAAAAATGTATGGTGGAGGAGGGGATTAGATGATTAAAAAGATAGACACCCTATGCTCCAAGTAATGTTATGAATCTTTTGGTCTCATGAAAAAATGGATGCCAAAAATAGGAGGTACGATGATATTTTTCCTTTTTTTTTCTTTCTAGGATACATTAAAAGGGATACCAAAAATAAGGGCTACATCGGATAATTTCCCTTGTTTTTTCTTTCTAAGATGCATTCCACCTTTTGGTGCACCCTCTAATATAAATTTAGAGAGAAGAGGTAGGTAGGTAGGGAAGATTCCATGGAATCACAATTGAGGACTAGTCGTTTTCTTGGGGTCATAGCAGCTAGCACCAAAAGCTTTCATTAAATCAGGTAATAGCAGTGTTCGTAAAATCAAATTGGAATGGTTAACCGGACATGGGCCATAAGTGGTTTAACCGCCCTAACTGGTAAATCGGCCAATTTAACCGTTCTAACCGGATAAGTCTTGGATGATCAAAAAATTATAGAAAAAAATAAAAAAAGTACAAAAAAAATACTAAAATATAAAAAGTACGTAAAGAATGATTAAAACAAAACACATTCAAATAAAGTTAAAAAATAATGGAAAAAATGGATTTGAAAGAATCGATTTGTGCCTAAAGGTATTTTTTAAAAATTTCAAAAAAGATGGAAAGATATAAAAGTGAGTATCAATGATTAAAGCGATTTTTAATATTTACCATAATATAAAGAATATTAAAAAATACATTATAAACCAAATTCCTTATTTTTGAGATTTTATTTATATTTTTAATTTTTTTTTTTTAAATACTGACTTATTGCCAAAACCTCTCAAAGCCGAAACTGGTAAGAGGCTGAATGTTTGGGGGAGAGGATAGACTAAGGTGAAGGAGATAAGATGGACCAGGTGAAGGAGATAAGATGGACATGCTTTCTTCGCCAGAGAAGCTTTTTCATATCCATTGGGTACTGAAGCTCAAGTGATAATGAATCTCTAAGAAAACGCAAAATGTAAAAAGGGTAAGACTAAAATATTTTGTGCTCTTATGAGAGTATATTGTCTATTTGCTCCCTCAGGTAAAACCCAATCAAGCATTACCTTTGGGACCTAAAATTTTGAGAATGAATCTTTTCGACCCGCATTAAACCTCATCAAATAAATATTCACATCGTTGTGTGCACCTAAAAATGCAAGATTCAATAGAAACCTTCCAATTTTTGTAGGGAAAGATTTTAAGTGTTAAAAACTCAAATCTAGCTTTTATCCTTTTCTTTTGAAATAATCACCAGTAATTCCTAAGTAGAAAAAGTTTTATAAGGTTTCAACATGGTACTGTCGAAATAAGGGGCTCCTTAAATACCCACTAATGAATTGTTTGACATTGCAAAGCCCTCCAATTAATCATTTTGACCTCAAGTTGTATAGACATGGAAAGACGAAAATCTTGTAGTGGATTATCTGGATGGTCCATTTTCAAGATTTTTGCTTGTTTATCGATATACTTGATTAGCAGACAAAAATAATTTTTAGGTTATCACAAAATTTTCCAACACCAAAACCACATCTTTTAGCATAATTGAGAAGCACGCCGCATTTGGATTGTTTAAGTTGACGCCTCATGCAAGCTACACCCTTCTTTAGCATACCCCAAAATTTGATATCAAAAAATTCATTCCAAGTAGTTTTTTTTCGTGAGTGAGTGTGTGTACAATTTGTTCTTGAGGAAAATATTATGCGCATTAAAATAAAAAGAAAAAGAAAAAAACAAAAGAAAAAAAGGGGGAAAATAATTTCAAACCTTAAAAAATACAATTTTTAACATTGCTGTTGGATCGTTCATTTTAATTCTTTGGAGATTATCGGCTCTACACTATTTTTTGAGCCACAAAAGCAAGGATCTAAAGTACAATTATATCTTGAGTGGCTTAAGATATGTTTCGTATCCCAAATCTGGATGGATTTTTGAAGAAATCACATTTGACGCCATTTAAATATTCCACGCTCATGAGATACTATCCATTTATTCACATGTAAAAATTATCTCATGCGGTCAAATATGTAAATATTTTTATACAAATTAGTCTCAGTGCATCTTTTCACACCAGTTGATAATTAACTGATGTAAAAATATTTTCAAACTTGACCATATGAGAGAATATTTTCATGTGAAAATATTTTCTAGAAAACATTTTCACACGAACCAAACATGTCATAAATGTACGCCAAATTTTAGGAACCAAAGTTATATGGATGCAATCCCTTCAAGATGTTTTCGATGAGCTTGAAAAAAAATAGCATCCTATAATTGTACGCAGATGGCTTGATTTTTGGACAATCATATCTAAGTATTAAAGAACTTAAATCTATTATTATTTTTAACAATAACATGGTGATTTTTGAGTGGATTCCAAAATTTCAGATCCAAATAACTTATCCGCACAAGGGTGTAATTGGGCAGTATGCATCCTGCAGTAGCTAGTGTACTCGCTCATTATTGATTATTTCACGATTTCAATTGGGCACATTTGGTATTTGGAAGTTGTGAATTCCTTGAACTTAGAAGTTCTAGGTTCCTAAGAGCTAGAACTGTTAATATATGGAATTTTGGAATACTTGTTTGACAACATGTCTGGAAGTTCTCAAAGTGAAAGATGCTCGGGTGTGAAATTCAACTTGGAAATATTGTGTGTGCATAATGATTAAGATCATAAGTCCATCCAATGGGCAACTAAATCCCATCGGTATTTAAAAAAACACCTGGTCAGATTGGAATTGCCTAATCTGAACTAAAAATATGTGGAGCCGAGCCAGTTCCTTTAATATATTAGGAAGTTGGCAATTCCAGAAAGAATCAATCAGTTTTGATAACCCGGTTCCTACAATTTTTTATTTTTCTATCAGTTTCAAAAATTTTAATTCAAATTTACTTTATTAGCCAAGAAATGCCCCACACCCTCAATTCAATGGAGCAGCCACAAGCATACCTATAATTTTTTAAGCACCCGCCTATATTTTATAGGCCTTGCCTCTCTATAGACTTATAGCAACCCTGATGTATGACTAATAAGAGCTTAAAAGTTTATGCGAGACGAGACATGGCGTCTACCAATTATTTTATAAAATAAGAAGCCAAAATGTTGTTGAATAAGTTCGAAACTACATTTGATTGTACAAAGGGTGGGGAAATGGACTCCTCTAAAGTTGAAACTGCACAATATTCACATTAAGATAACCAAAAATTAATAAAAAGTTCCATGACTAAATTTTGAGAAATTGAGGTTAGCCTCAATTTTTTATCGCAAAATGCAAAAGAGAGGTTGCATGCACATGGAATGTTAAAAAGAAAAAAAAGAAACTTAAAAGCATAGATATTTACCTCCTGGGATAAGGCACTTAAGGTACGTTTTAAAAGTTCTTTGGGGATGTTGAAAGTAGCCTCTACATTTTGGCAGTCCGTGCCTGCATCAGAAAGGATGTTTAGCAAGTTAGCATATAATTCCAAATGGACATATGTTTTGGAAGTAATTTATGAAGAAGGGTGGAAACCGGTCGGGTCGGGACGGGGCGGACTCCAAACCAGATTGGCCTAACTAGGTCCCACTTGGACTCGACCCTGGATTAGGTCAGGTCCAAGGGACTTCGACCCGGACCCAGGTCTAGAAATTAAAAATAAAATTTTATTTTATATATTATTTAGTATATATTTTATATTTTTTACATATTTTATGCTGGGTTCGGATGGGTCGGGTTAGGTTGATTTGTGACCTGACCCGATAATGTCCGACCTGACCAGCAAGGTCAAAAAAAAAAAAAAAAGACCGATCCAACAGCCACCCACCCCTATTTATGATGGTAAATGTTAAATTATTTATAAAAAGATACTTATTTCTTTCTCAATCCATTGCATGTTACCTCCTTTTTTAACTACTCCTTCAAAAGTCTGCTGACTTTTAAAAAATCTGCAGGCTAACTTGGACTTGGGCACTGGCTAAGCCCGAGTAGCCCCGATTTCATAGGCCATGCATTACGACATTCTCCTACAGTGTACTAATTGGCTGATTTAGTGTAAAAATTGGCCAATTTATACACTAATTGACTGATATGTATACTAATTGGAGATTTATTAAAAAAATTGGTAGATTTTTACACTGTTGTAGTACATAAAGAGTTTTTTACAAGGCGAATATGGATTTTACAGTCCTCTATTTTATTTTCTTAAGTGTTTTAGGCTCCATTATTGAGTATTTTGCTGAGAAAAGATACGAAGAGAATCTCTATTATGCATGAAATTTTTGTGCCATAGGGGGTCTATAAGACCCTCAAGTTCTGTGGCCGGCTCTCTCTTTCTCTCTCGTACACAGTGAGTCTCTCACTCTCTATGTGGATTGGGGCAAGGTGCCCCGACCCCCCTTCCCCCCTTTCTCTCTCTATCTGATTGGGGCTATATTCTCTCTCTCTCTATTTGACTAGGGCTACATTCTCTCTCTCTCAATTGGGGCAGGGGCAAGGGCTGCCCCAACCTCTCTCTTTGGGCAGGGCCTCTCTCTCCCTCTCTGTTGGGGCATGGGTCTGCCCCAACACCTCTCTCTCTCAATTGGGGCAGGGGCCTACCCCAACATCTATCTATCTCTCTCTCTCGGTTCCCCTATCCTCTCTCTCCTACTTTGCTTCCCTCTCTCGGTATCTCTCCCTCTTTCTCTTGGTTTCTCTTTATCTTTTCCTCTCAAATTAAATGTTATAATAAAAAAAGGTATAAGTCTACTTTTATTCTCAAATTACTAAAGTGTGATATGAAATTAATAATTTATAAAACTGGTTTTATTCTCAAGTTAGCTTTTTAGTATAAAAAATTTCAAAGTTCAACGAAAGAGTATTGCTTCAGGTGCCTAAATTTTTTTGTCCGGACTCAATTATGCCTATAATATTTTTTTGCTTCTCTTATTTTATGTAACAATATAAAAAAGCAATACATAAAAATTTAAACATTTTTTATGATTTTCTTATAATTTTTGAGATTTTTTAACCCCATTTTTTTTTTAGCATAAACCTTGGCACTAATCAGTTCTCTAAGTCGCAGTCGGTCCAACTAATTGGCTCGGGCCATAACCGATTAGTCGGCCCAACTCGCTCTTTCCAACACTCATTTTAACATAAATTGCATCTTACCCTTTTTCCTGATATATTTATGTTCAAATCTATAGAGGGAAAACGAAGGGTGTTTTAATTAAAACACCCACGATTGTGACCTTTTCTTCCCCAGGGAAGACGTATACATACACTTCTCAAGAGAAAAGAGATTGAATATTCAAAGGGTGTGGTTTGTATAAGTTTGCAACATTAAACAATACGTCCTCCAAATTTTTATTATAAATATAATATTGGTATGAAATTTTTTTTAGGATGGTTTGAGAATTTATTCTCAGCTTTAATTATTAAATCTTGAACTTTAAAAATAATTTAAATTAAGTAGATCGATAAACACATGAAAATCTTGAAAATAGACGGTCCAGATAATGCATTACGAGATATACTATTTTTAGCACTCAAATTTTTATTTTTATTTTTTTGATGTCTTACATTTTGACGTCGAGTTGATCAATTAGACGGTTTTCCGACATCAAAACAATATTTTGTAATGGATTTATATAAAATTTTAAAGTTACAAGCTTATATAAAAATTTTTCATATTTAAAATGGTGTATACACTTCTCAAGTGAGAAAGGGATTGACTATTTGGAAAGGTGAAATGATGTTATGCTCAGGGAGCAGAGTGTTAATATACTCTCTCTTGTTTACAAGCTAAGCTAGAGTATCTTTAAAGACTTCTGGGTAACCTCTTAAACCTATGGATTAACCTCATAAAAAAAAAAAGAAAAAAAGTCGCATGTTTAATATGTTGGTAATGTGGCCTATCATGTCTTTTTTTCTCGGAAATTTGTTTTTCAATAATGATACAAAAGCCATATTGAAGAATATGTGAAATCTCATGTGGTTAAAATGAGGTAATACCATATATTTGGATCCATTTTTAAGCTTTAATAGGATGTTGCACTAGCGGAAAAACCCAGTGGTATGTTTGGATTCTTTGTAAAAATTTGTTTTTATATTCTAGATATTCAAAATTTATTTAATTTATAAATATCTTTTATCAAATTGGAAAAATGCTTAGATGACATCCTATTATATGAGTCATTAGAGGACTAATAACAGGTTTAGTTCATTACATACGATTAACAGTTAGGTGACAACTTGTTAATCCTAATCAGCTGCACTTAAATGCATTAAGACATGAATTACACTTAGATATCAACTTCTATAGACTATGAATTTGAGAGTTACAAAATGAACATGTTCTCTACAAAAAGAGGTTAACCCCTTTAGAGAAGACAGAGAAAATGATAGAGAAAGAGAGATTGAAGGTGAATGAGATTTACCAAAGATGACTCTCAATATTGCATGTCACCATATGGCTTGGTTTATAGGATTGGTATGAAACCTTAAGTTCATCGTGAGATTTAAAGATAGATCCGAGTAAGTTCCATTTAGATTTATTTATTTTTTGGTAAATTCTTTATTGCCTTAAATTAGAAATTTGTACATAATCTATTTTATCTAAATAGCATGAAATCAATGCACTTTGAATATGAAAAGTATTTGAAATATTTCAATTACAAATATTTTATAGTAAATTTTTTATTGCCTTAAATTAAAAATTTGATTACATTCTATTTTATCTTAATAGCATGAAACCAATATAAATCAATATGTGGTCCTATTTCAAAACGTAAATCTTTCTCTCTCTACCTAAAGATAAGTAAGTCTATCTCTTCAATGAACATAGATGCATTCATTTAGACCATGGGCCATGAACCACATGAACACCAACATCCCCATGTCTATACCCATGAACATCATTGAAAAGTTGCGTTGATCGTAATAATGTAAAACATTATTTTATATTTTTGGTAAACCTTGTGATGCACAAAAGGTGGTTTGCTCACTCTCAGGCAAATCTCAATATCCATTCATCTAACCATTTGTATGAAAACATATGGAGAGGAAAGAGAGATGCACTCTCTCATTGCCCATATACAGAAGAGAAATTTGGTGTTCGCTATTTACTTTTCTACTTCTAACATAACCCTCTAGCAATTATACATATTACGACAAGACAACTATTTAGGTAAAGAAATACTTGATTTGAAATATTTCATGGTGATAAATGCTTATGAATATTCCAAGTTCAACAAAATATTTATATTTGTGATAATATTCTTTTACGTCCCTCATTTTTTTTACAAGATTATGCATTACAACATATTTGGAAAATATAAGCTTATTGGCCATGTGTACGAATATTTTGTTTGGATTGATAATATTGTTTATTATTTTTAATCGATTTGTGATTTATTTTTATTTATTTTGCTTACTATTCTTCCTTTTATTTAGAAAATTAAATTTCTACCCTCGAAGATGTGATGCTAAGCTATTACTTTTCATTGAGATAAAGTAATCATTGGCACCTTCTAATGCTATTATTTTAAATTAAGATGTAGCAATCATTGGCACCTTATATTGCTATGTGTATATCCACATGACATTAACATATTTAATGTTGTATAATGTTAAATTGAATTAGTATATTGTTGATAGCTATTCATTGGATAGTAGAAGTAAATCATCATTTACCAAATTAGAATTGAATTTGTTATATCGATGATGATCAATACACATTAAGAACGTTATTGAATTGCTCATTCAATGAGCATTCTTAATGCCTTGAAGAGGACTCGAACCTCCACCACCTAAAGCTCTGTCAAATTATTGTTGTTCTTATTATTTTGACCTATGATTTGAATATGAGCTTTGGACTTAAAGACCAATGGTGGATGACATATTTAAGAAACAAGCAGAAGTAATGGTCCTTTTTCTCTTGGCTAAAAGATAGATGTAGACAAAATCCAATGTGTTGGTGAATAATTGGTAAGGTATGTGAGAAATCCCATGCAGGCAGCATGAGACGATGCCATATACAAAACTATTGAGGCCAAGAAATCCAAGTGTGGTGTTTGACCAGATTGGCAGGGTATACGTGAAATCTCATGCAAGTAGAATGAGGCAATGCTACATACAAAGCTGTTGAGGCCAAGAAATCTGAGTGTAGTGTATAATCAAATTGGCATGATATATGTGAAATCCCATACAAGTAGCATGAGGCAATACCATATATAAGGTTGTTGATGTTAGAAAATCTAAGTGTGGTGTATGATCACATCGGCATGGTATATGTAAAATCTCATTAGCGTGAGGCATATTCGGTTTATGTGGCCTTTAAAGGTCTTATGAGTGCTTGTAAAATGAAATGATATAGTGGAATATGAACTCAGTGGAAGCGTGGTCCCTCGTGGACCATACCATACAAACGATGTTTACAGATACCAGATTGTACGTGACGATCTAGGCCAGTCGGTTGCAAAAAACCTATGTTACCTGGGCATGAAGAATAAGCCAAGGAGGGTCCATGGGTTAGCCCTTGATGAGATCGGAGAACATGTCCAGATGAGTGAGCCGAGGGATTGTGTGACCCTTGTGTGCGATGGTAGCCTATGGAGATGGGGGCTAAAACCTCATCCATGTGCCATCACACAACATGGATATCGATAGATCGTTTGGGAAGGCCAAAAATCCACCTTTTAGAGTGAAACGTATGCATATGCGAGAGATCCCCCTATGCACCATAGAGCTGTGGTCGCATCAGGTCTTGGTGACCTTGACTCGTCTCTAGAGGAGAACCTATAATTCACAGATTGCGATTGCGACGCCTTGGCTCATCGGGCAGATTTTGGTTACCCACTAATAAGCCCCTGCTTGGACTGTGGGTCATGGGAAACTCTGGATCGGTCTGATAAAGCAAGTGTGGTCCGTAGTCCACAGTTGAAGGTGGAGTGCCCCATGATTGTTGATTCAGTTCCTAAACTATATGGATCCATTTTCCATCAAATTAATTTAATTGAGTTTGTTTTATGATAATGATTATTTTATAATTATTATTTGAATTTTTATGAACATTTGGATATTTTATTTATATTTTTTGGATTTATAAAATTAAAGATATTGATTTTACAATATTTTAATACCCACTAAAAATTATTTTGTTAATTTTAAATGCATAAAAAAAAATCATGGGGGCCTATTGTGTACATGGACCCAATATGTTTCTAGAAGGTGAGGCCCACATGTGCCTCCCATGGGTGGCACACCTCACCTCTTACTACTTTTATAGAAAGTTTTGTTTTGTGGTGCAAGTGACCTTATGTTTTGGTAATTTTAAATTGTGACATGTGGTTAAAATTATGGATTGAGTATGTATTGACCATATATTGACTTAATATGGAAGTCGATATTGACTTGATATATCTTTGATAGATTTTATGAAAAATATATATAGAGATGTGTTATTTTATGGAATGCACAATATTTAATTAAAATTAATTGAACTTATTTTCTATTTATGGGAAAATAGTTTAGGAAATGAGAATAAGGGTTCATGCACATTCCATAATGTTGATGTCCCATTTATGGAATGGATAACTCAGATCTCTCACCTTACAAGTCACATTTGATCGACGGTCCATGTTCAATCTCACAAGAAGAGGCAAACCAAGGAAAACCGTAAGAAACCTTAATATTGTTCAAGCCTATAAAAAATGGATTGTCTTTACTTAAAATCTCCACACCTTTTCTTTCTATCTCTCTCTCTTAAAAAAATGATTCTCTCTCTCTTAAGAAAGTTTCTCTCTCATATTTGATTTTTCTCTCTCCCACATTATGAAAATGGGCTAAGGGTTTAGGCTATAGAGTTCTTCACTCTCCCATCTCTCAACTATAGATTTATGGCTAAGGGTTTTAGGGTTAGCAAAAAGAGAATACATCTCTCTCAAACTAGGCTGCTAAAGGAATTCACTTAGGGTTTGAGTTTGTGATCAAAGGGGTTCATGTTCAATTGGTGTGGCTTGGCCTAAACTTGCTTTTCCAGTTTGAGATTGAAGCAAGATCGTCGATCCCACGTCATCGGATGGTGATGACTCGGTAAGAGATCACATAACTCTTTTTTTCATTGGTATCAGAGCTACTGATACTTGATGCTATTAGTTTTCTTTTATCTTTATTGAGTTTAGATCAAGTTTGAGAATGAGAAATAAGAAAGCTAATGACCTTTGTGGCTAAGTAATACACATCGGTTAAAGAATTATTGAAATATTCAAACACCGATAAAAGCACTCTGCATAATGGGTATTCTAGTTTACATTGGATCAGTGATATGAAAAACATAATGATATATTTTTCTATTATATACTTCTGTGATATTGTGTGTGTTTAAGAGTAGGATCTACCTACAAAATTTTGGTAGGAGATCCTAAGGGAATTTAGAGTTATGGACTCAACATGAAGGGTGTTAGTTTTGACCTTACAAAATCTTGAAACTGTCTATTGAGTTCCATGATATTTCCCACTAATCATATGATTTTATTTTTGGCTGAAATTTCATTGTGACTCATAAAATTGAGTCTACTTTCAAGGTTAAGAAGTTTCATCAAGAAAGTCTTTGTGGTTTGCAAGATATGATCAATTTATTGAAGGATGCGCAAGTGTTGTTTTCTACAACAAAAACTTTTTCTATGACTTGGAAGTCATGATTATATTGTTATGCATAACAGAATGTTTTATGGTCCACACTAAATTTTTAGACTTCCATTCTAAGTCTATTTTCTAATAAAATTTATTTGAAAGAGAAATATCTACGAGAAGAGAGGAATACAAATTTTGGATTAAAAAAATGTCATCCTAAATTTTTTGTAATTTGGTATGTTCTCCATTGAGACATGATAACTATATTTATCAAGCTTACTTAACAGAGTCATATGAGGCTTGTGGAATTATATGTGTTATCGTTATGTGTCTAATTTCA
This sequence comes from Amborella trichopoda, assembly GCF_000471905.2. The sequence continues at coordinate 1,856,092 of NW_006499912.1, read as the reverse complement.
AGCAAATTTGGTTTGAAAGGGAAACTCCATTAGTGTAGAGAGAAAATATGAATTTTACTAGATAATGATCACCCTAGAATTCTGTAGTGTGATTTATTTTTGTGACGGAAATGTCATTTATTTATTTCTCTCAAGAAAAATATTATTTGGGATTCACACCATGATGTTGTGATTTGGTTTTGAGTATAATTTTCAAAAAAATATTTCAAGACAAAATTCTTTGAGGATTGAAATAAACAAATTTTGTATTGAGATGTCCTCAACCTAATTTTCTGCTGAGAAAATAGCATTGTACGAAAAAGTCACTAAGATGAAGACTCATTAAATGGCATAATTTATGGATGGAACTGATCACTATTTTATGCTTTTTAGTTTATTTAAGTGCTAAAAAAGATTCAGAGATAAACTCTTTATGAGTTGAGAGATACCTATTTTTATCATGAGATACTCATGTTCAATTCTACAGAAGATGTGGTATGTTAAGGCATATCTTTGGATTCCTCATAATGAAGACCTTTTTAAGGCTCATTTAAAAAGTTTTATAGTGTTTTATGAGTATGGCTTATTATAATAAAACTTCAGAGAGAGGTAGTACAGAGTTGGCAAGATATGATACTCTATGTGAAGAGTATTTGATGGGAATAGTAGAAAAAAAAAGAAACACAATACCTATAAAAGGGTCTTGGTTTCTTCGAAATGAAGGGATATATAGAGAGACTTGGTGATAGCATAGAAATGCTAAAGATCAGTGGGAGAATCGAAATTGTGATATTTGAAATGATGAGATGAAGAAGATTTTTTTTTTTTTTATGGTGTGAGATAGAGAGAATCCCAGTGTCGAAGAGATGGACACTTCGTGACATGTGAAATTGATGACCAATATGTTCTCCATAAGTTGCGTGCTCTTCTAAGATCACAAAAGCTTGTCAAACAAGTAAAAACAATGAATCAAGAAAGCCCCGGTACCACACTATATGGTTTTGAGGTATGAAATCTATCCCACATTACATAGTAAGTTCATATAGGGAAAGATGATGCAATAACTTTTATTTTATATGCTTTGGTTATATTTTGGCCAATTATTTTATAAGAATATATATGGAGTGTGTGTATGGACATTAGGTGATAGGCACTAACAAATTTGAAAGAGACAGTTTTGAAGACCTTGTATTTTTTTGTACCTCCTTGTCCTTGAGTATGAACTACTTAAGGTAATATACATGGAGATGCGGTTTGATCGAGGGCTTTAAGCCTAAGTATGAAACACGAGAGATGGGTGTGGCTCATTCAAATATGTAAGTATGAAGGGAATGTTCTGATGGAACTCAGTCTTAGTGACCATCCTCCCAATAATGTCTATAATATGATGTATTACATGTGATGATAATCTCTTGATAAAATCTCCATATTTGCCAAAAAGGAAGGATTTTGTTAAGGCTTTAATAACCATTATTTAGTCATGCTTTATTTTGGATAAAATTATAAGATGGTATTTATGATTTGTTTTATGGCCATAATTTTGACTTGATAGGAAATTAAAGGTGAATGTGGTAAAATGATTTATGAAGGCTAAGCATGTATTTTAAAATTAAAATGGATGATTTGAGAAAAACCTAACTCTATGAATGTGGTTCTAAAAAACCATATAGTCTTGCAAGGTCCACTAAATCTTTATGAAAAAATCATTTTAAACTGTTATACTAACTATTGTTTGTGAATTCATATATATATACCAAGTTAATATTTTTTATTAAAGAGAAAAACATTGTGTCTTGACAGTATTTATAAAAAAAAAAAAAAACTGGCATGCACTAGTTTTGAAATACCCATGTGCCTTGATCTAAGTTTCTAGTTATTTAAAATATTTGATTACCTAAGACGTTGAACCATCGAGAATGTTGTAGAAAGGTCCACTTGCTAGGCTTCCTTGACACATGTTGTATTGATTAGATAACTTGGTTTGTATGGATTTACTACCAAGGCAACTAGTATGGTTGAACCTTTGTGGTTCATGAAGTTTTTGCATATTGTGAAACTAACATGTATTAAGTTACATATTATATGAAACTTGCAATGCTACCTCATGATATAGGCATAAGAATGTTGAGAATATATATGTTATATGTGCAATAATTGAGTAGAATCAAATACAGTCATTCATTTCTTTTAGCTGCTTGGATATTCAGATATACAGGTGTAAGTTATCTTACGAATCTAGATGATGCGAACTCTACATCTGAATATGTGCTCATGCTTGGAGGAGACAGAGTTTCTTGGAAATCAAATAAACAAGATGTGGTGGAATTGTCCACTATGGAGACAAAGTACGTGGCATGCTGTTTGGTGGCCAAGGAGACTATAATTTTTTAATCGACTTGACCTTCATTCTGTGTGTTGTGAGACAGTAAGGATTTTCTGCGACAACACGACAGTGATATATGTGTCAAAAGAGCCACGATTCCATAAGAGCTCCAAGCATATAAAACTGTGTCTATCACTTCAGGAATGAGGTGAGATCGAGAAAGATTGAGATCTAGATAAACTAAATATTCCAGTGGGAGCACCTTGGCATGTCAGCTGAAATAATAGACTACGATGTTGTTCACCCAAGGAACTCGGATGTGTGGCGCTGGTTGTATGACTACAAAAGGGGGTAGTTTGTTTGAAGAACTCCTTTGAGCCCATGAACATACGATCCCATGTGATGATGATACATAATGATCTTCTACGACAATAGGTCCATGATTCGCGATGCGACATGAAAGATAGACTACGACCACTTTTGGGATGAAATCCTAGCAGTAAAGAGAAAATACATTGGCTCTATAAATCTTTTTCTGAAAGGATTGATGGTGAAAGCCATGATTAATGTATTAAGAGAAAATAAGCGAAAATTGCTTGAGAGAGATATTGTAATTGGGAGAGGAGATAGGAATGAGAGAAAGTGAGGAAGAGAAAATGTAAAGCCTTCAAAGGCTAAGTGAGAGATGTTGGGTTTATGTGGCCTATAAAGGCCTTATGAGTGCTTGTAAAATGAAATGATATAGTGGAACATAAACTCAGGGGGAATGTGGTCCCATAAAGGCCTTATGAGTGCTTGTAAAAGGAAATGATATAGTGGAACATAAACTCAGTGGGAATGTGGTCCCTCGTGGACCATACCATACAAACGATGTTTGCAGATACCGGACTGTGCTTGACGATTTAGGCCTGTCGGTTGGGACAAATCCTTATTATTTGGGCATGAATAACAAACCGAGGAGGGTTCATAGGATAGTTTTTGATGAGATCGGAGAACATGCCCGAATGAGTGAGCCGAGGGACTACGTAACGCTTGTGTGTGATGGTAGCTGACATAGACGGGGACCAAAATTCCATCCATGTGCCATCACACAACATGCATATCGATAGATTGTTCGAAAAAGCCAGAAATCCACCTTTTAGGGTGAAACGTATGCATGTACGAGAGATCGCCCTATATGCCATAGAACTGTGGTCGCATCAGGTCTTGGTAACATGGACTCGTCTCTAGAGGAGGACCTGTAATTCAATGATTGGGATTGCGACCCCTTGGCTAATGAGCTCCTGCTTGAATTGTGGGTCATGGGAAACTCTGGGTCGGTCTGATAAAGCAAGTGTGGTCCGTAGTCCACAGTTGAAGGTGGAGTGCCTCATGATTGTTAATTCAATTCCTAAACTATATGGATCCATTTCCCATCAAATTAATTTAATTATGTTTATTTTATGATAATGGTTATTTTAGAATTATTATTTGAATTTTTATGAATATTTAGATATTTTATTTATAATTTTTGAATTTATAAAATTAAAGATATTGATTTTATAATATTTTAATATTCATTAGAAATTATTTTGTTAATTTTAAATGTATAAAAAAATAAATCATGGATGCCCATTGTGCATATGGGCCCACCATGTTTCTAGAAGGTGGGCCACATGTGCCTCCCATGGGTGGCACGCCCCACCTCTTATTACTTTTTATGGAAAGTTTTGTTTTGTGGTTCATATGACCTTATGTTTTGGTAACTTTAAATTGTGACATGTGGTTAAATTATGGATTGAGTATGTATTAACCATATATTGACTTAATATGGAAGTAGATATTGACTTGATATATATTTGATAGATTTTATGGAAAATATGTGTAGATCTGTGTTATTTTTTATGGAATACACAATATTTAATTAAAATTAAATTAGCTTATTTTCTATTAATGAGAAAATGATTTAGGAAAGGGGGACAAGGGTTCACGGGGGACAAGGGTTCATGCATCTTCCATAATGTTGATGACCTATCTATAGAATGGATGACTTTAATCTCTCACCCCACACGTCACCCTTGATCGACGGTCCATGTTCAATCTCACAAGAAGAGGCAAGCCAAATAAAACCTTAAGAAACCTTAATATTGTTCAAGCCTATAAAAAAGGGATTGTCTCTACCCTAAAATCTCTACACCTTATCTTTATATCTCTCTCTCTTAAAAAAAAAGATTATCTCTCTCTTAAGAAAGTTTCTCTCTCATATTTGATCTCTCTCTCTCCCACATTGTGAAAATGGGCTAAGGGTTTAAGCTATGGAGTTCTTCTTTCTCCCATCTCTCAACTATAGATTTATGGCTAAGGGTTTTAGGCTTAGCAACAAAATAATATATCTCTCTCAAACTAGGTTGCTAAGAGAATTCACTGAGGGCTTGAGTTTGTGATCAAAGGGGTTCATGTTCATTTGGTGTTGCTTGGCCTAAACTTGCTTTCTCGGTTTGAGATTGAAGCAAGATCGTCGATCCCGAGCCATCGGATGGTGACTCGGTGTGGGGTGTAATAAGCTCGCTTGAGGTAATCTTCGGCACTCTTCTCTTTTATTTCTTGCAATCTTATTTTTTATTCTCAAGCATAGTGGATAGTTATTTCAATGGCATCAAAGTTTAATATCTTGGTTTTATTGCCAAGTTGATTTTATTTTCAAGTACATGATGTTGTAAAAAGACCACCTATAAGTGATTTTTACCAAAACAAAAAAGGTGATATAAAAAAAAAAATATTATTCCCCAGTAAAAGATCACATAGGTCTTTCTTTCTTGGTAATGCAGGGGCCAAGAAATATAAGTATGGTATATGATCCACATTGGCAAGGTATATATGAAATCTCATGCAAGTAACATAAGGCAATGCCCTATACAAGGTTGTTGGGGCCAGCAAATCTAATTGTGGTGTATGACCACATTGGTAGGGTATATGTAAAATCTCATGCAAGTAGCATGAAGCAATGCCATATACAAGGCTGTTTAGAGGCCAGGAAATCTAAGTGTGGTGTAAGACTACACTGGTTGAGTATATGAAAATCCAATGTGAAAATCCAATGTGGAAAGTATGAGGTAATGGTCTATACAAAGACGACAAATGACCTTAATGCTAAGTGGGAGTAATTGGAAATGAGGCCTATCAGGCCCTTTTCTCCTAGAAATGTGTTTTCAATAATAGTACAAAAGCCATATTGAAGTATTTGTGAAATCCCATGTGGTTAACATGAGGCAATGCCATATACTTGGATCTATTTTTGAGCTTTAATAGGATAATGCCCTGGAGGGAAAACCCAATGGTATGTTTGGATTCTTTGTAATAATTTATTTTTATGTTATACATATACAAAGTCTATTTAATTTTCAAATATCTTTTATCAAATTGTGGGAATGCTTGGGTGACATCCTATTATGTGAGTCATTAGTGGACTAGTGATAGGTTTAACTCATTATATAGGATTAACAACTTGGCGGCAACTTGTTAGTCTTAATTAGCCGCACTTCAGGGAATTAAGGCAAAAGTTACACTTAGATCTCAACTCAGATCTTAACTCAGATCTCAACTCCTATAGACCATGAATGTGAGAGTTACAAAAGAAATGTATTATCTATAAAAAGAGGTTAACCCCTCTAGAAAAGACAAAGAAAATGATAGGAAAAGAGAGATTGAAGGTGAATGAGATTCACCAAATATGACTCTCAAGGTTTCCTGTCACTGAATGGCTTGGTCTATAGCATTTGGTATGGAACCTTAAGTCCCTTGTGTGATTTAAAGACAAATCCTAGTAAGTTGTTTATCAATTTTATTTATTTATTATTATTTTATTGTAACTAACACAATATGCTTGGAAAAATCGCACACTACCAAAGGGAGAAAGATGGATTATTGTCTCTGAAATGAATGTAATAGATAACATACACTCAAACATGAAATATGATCACAGTATTTACATATTTTTGATAAAATAATGAAAAACTATAAGTAATGGGTGTGGTTTGTATAAGGTTGCAACCTTAAACAATCCAATTAAGGTACACCTCCAAATTTTATCATAACATGTAATTTCGATGTAAAAAATTCTTCAGATTATCAAAAAATATTTTTTCATCTCTAATTATAATTTTTTTATATTTCAAAATTGTTTAAAATCAAGAAGATCGTAAACATATGAGAATTTTGAAAATCGACAGTCTAGATAATGTATTATAAGATGCACTATGTTTGAGACTCAAACTTTTTTTTTTTTTTTCATAGTCATGCATCTTGATGTCGAGATGATCGATTCGAGTGTTTTTCACCATTAAAACAACTTGTTTCGATGAATTTTTGAGTTGCATCTTTAATTCTACATTTTAAAGTTGCAATCTTATATAAATTTATTATAAAACTAAATTTTAAAAGAGTTTATAAAACAATTTTAAAAAATTTAATAATTCTTTTAAATTCTTTTAAGGCCGAAACAGGCGGATGTATCGATCAAGACCCCGATCAACGGATCTGAAGCGATTTCCATATGGCCAATCTGCCCTACCCTACCCTACCAGGTTTTCAAACTGTGAATCCCATATCAAAATAGGAACCAACGAAGTCTGATAAGGATTCGTTGAAAGACAAACTCGCGAGCGGTAAAATAGTCCCTCTCTTGCGAGAGAGAGAGAGAGAGAGAGAGAGAGAGAGAGCATGGTTTTAGAACTTGGAACCTGAACCTCAAACCATCCCACCCAGCTCGAGAGAGAGATTTAAGTTGAATCTCAAAAAGAGAATCAACACTGGAACTGCAAAACTTTGGAGCATTCCACCCCACACAGCAACAGTCATTCAGCCCAACGGCTGAGAGACAACTCGCAATATAAAAATCTCTCTCTCTCATGATTCCCAAAACCCACATTCTCTCTCTCCTCCATCAATGCAAAACTCTCCAAAACCTGAAACAAATCCACTGCCAATTGATCAGGTCAGGACTCGATGCCGACCCGTTTGCGATGGGCGAGGCCCTCTCTCTCTGTGCTTTCTCTCTCTGCCCACCCTCCATATCCTACGCCCACCTCCTCTTTGACAGTGTCCACAACCCGACTCCGTTCATGTTCAACACCATGATCAGAGCTTTCTCCAATTCCAAGACCTCCCATGAATCTTTCTCTTTCTTCAATCGAATGCTCGCCAATGGTATCAAACCCGATCACTTCTCCTTCCCTTTCTCTCTCAAAGCGTGTGCCTTCTCTCTCTGTCTACAAAATGGCAAATGCCTCCATACCAAAGTCATAAAATCTGGTTTCGAGCCGGACCCATTTGTGCATAGCTCCCTTGTCCATTTATATTCAATTTGTGGAGAAACCACTGATGCACACAAAGTCTTTGATGAAATTATTCACCCAACTGTAGTTTCTTACAATGCTCTGTTAGCTGGGTTAGGCAAACAAGGGCTTATTTCAGATGCCCGGAACATATTTGATAAAATGCAAGAGAAAGATTCCATTTCTTGGAGCTCACTAATAGCATCATATGTCAATGGCAATGACTGTCTAGAAGCTCTGATGGTTTTTAAAGAGATGCAATTATCAGGAATTGAACCTAACGAGGCTTCTCTTGTGAGCCTGATTTCTGCCTGTGCTCGGTTAGGGGCTTTACGGCAAGGCAAGTGGGTCCATAACTACTTGAGAAAGAGACGCAAAGAAGGCCTACAATTGACCACTAAGATGAGCACTGCACTCATAGACATGTATGCAAAGTGCGGCCACATAGAGAAGGCCATCGAAGTTTTCGAAGAGATTCAAGTGAGAGATTTGTGGGCTTGGACATCCATTATAACTGGGCTCGCAATGCATGGGCATGGCGAAGAATCGGTATGCTTCTTCTCCAAGATGAAGAGAGATGGAATGGTGCCTGATGGGGTGGCTTTTTTGAGCCTTTTATGTGCTTGTAGTCATTCAGGGCTCGTCAATGAGGGGAAATTTTACTTTGATCTCATGACTAAGGACTATGGACTTGAGCCCAAAATGGCTCACTTTGGTTGCATGGTGGACTTATTGGGTAGGGCTGGAAGGCTCAAAGAGGCGGAGGAAATCTTAGTTTCTATGCCTATGAAGCCTGATTCAAGTGTGTTGGGATCTCTACTGAATGCATGTTTTGTCCATGGGGATGATCAGTTGGGAGAGAGAATTGGAAAAAAGTTGATTGAATTGGAGCCTGGGCACTCAGGGCGCTATGTGGGTCTCTCAAATTTGTATGCAAAGGCTGGGAGGTGGGGTGAGGCTGAGAAGGTGAGGGCAGTGATGGATAGTAGAAGAGTAAGAAAGCCACCAGCATGCAGTATGGTCTAGGGTAGTGTTTACAAAAACGGGCAGGTCGACCCAGACCTACCCGAGTTATGCAGACCCAGACCCACCCGGTTAAGCCCGTTTTTGGTAGTCAAGCTCAGGGTCTTAAAAGAAAATTAAAATAATTATTAAAAAATCCAAAGAAATAAGAAATTTATTTGTAATGTTTATTTTATTTTATTTTATTTTTTTATTTTTTATGTCATTTGGCAAAGATTGAAAAGGTCTTTAGGCCAATTATACTTATTTTTACATTTTCCCTGATATACCTCTAGTCACAAATTGATTTTTAAGTTCTATTGTGGAAAATGGCTTGATAGTGTTGTAGCCCTATTAAAATAAGTAAAGCCTCAACCCACAACTCATCTAAAATTGCAAGTCAAAAATTCAAAAACCTTTATATCAATCTTCTTGGCTTGAACATTATGATTGTGAAAAAAAAAAAAAAAGATTTCAAGCTCCAAAAATAGTGTATATTGTAACAAGATATGCAGACTGTTCATTTAGCCCTAAAAATAAGTTTTTATAGGTCCTCAAGGTCTGTACCATTTCTTGAGTTTCAAATTTTATTGTTGGTGTTAGAAATTGATTTTACAGCCATAATGGAGATTTTTGTTGCCAAAAGTGTTTTCCAGACGAGGATCTAAGGTGAGGCTTTATTTTGTTTCATAAAGCAAGGGCCTTATAGAAACTTCTTCTTTTTATTTTTTCCGTACTTTTTTAACCGCATTCAAATGTGTTTTGTTTATATTTTTCATATTTTTTGGGATTTTTCCTTCTTTTTTTTTTTAAAAAAAATAATAATTGAACACTGTTTTTTAGTCTGTTCGATAACTGCCCAACTCGGTCCCGGTTACTTGGCCTGGCCCAAAGTGGGGTACTGTGCCCTAGTCGTGGCTTCCTACACTGGTCTACGGCTTCTTTTTGGGTGTGTGTAATATGTTATCATGTTTATAATGAACTTGATTTGGATTGTGCCTTATCAAAATGGGAACTCTTAGATGTTTTGGAATAAAAGATTGAAGGGGTGTGGTGTCTATGCTACAATCCATATGATCATTGACGAGTTACGCTCATGAGTTTCATCATCATCTAATTGATCGATGGGACTGCCAGTGAGAGAGGGGGTACCTACCAAATATGAAATGTCGGATTTTGTGATTGTCCATTGGTTCAGTGGTCATATGAATCATCGTATACTCTATCGAGAGCAATAAAAAAATACCCCTATAGTTTTTTATTTTCTTGTAATGGACACGCCTTAAAAATTAAATTTTATTGAATTTGGAGTGGTCTTACCAATCATCATCATCATTATAGTTTTTTTTCAATTAATTGGGGTCGGCTACACAAATCATGGTCTACTTTCTTGATACGTTAAAAGTCCTACCTTGAGTGAGGCTATAAGTCCCTATATATTTTCGGACTATTTTCAACCTCGTCCCTTTGGGCCTATTCGGATATATTTTAAGATTATGTTGGCTTTTGGGTCATTGAAAGCCAATCAATAAAAGGTTTCTTAATAGCCTTTTTTTTTCGGTAAATATTTTTTTTTCTGAATAATTCAATGGGGAAGATATGCCCCTATTAGTTTATTTTTATTTTTATTTTTATTATTTATTTAATTTTTTTAAAAATAATTTAGGGGTTAGTTTTTTAAAGTAGTTAGTAAATAGTATCAGTGAGAATGAAAACCATAACGGGGTGACTGAAATATACGGGTACCCCATAGTCCTAGCCCCTTCCCAAAAAGTCTTAACAATCTTAGGTATGCCTTAACTTCTTGAGGTATTTATTAAGAAAACTAAAAGTGCGTTCTCTTAAATGTGAGCAACAAGGACACATTTGTAGATCTTGAGCATTGAGCATGTGCTTCTCACAAGGTTCAAAATTGGGATCAAGGCTACAATTTTGAAATAAGAGCACTAGGTTGCACATTTGCTGAAAACTTAAAAACTCATATTCAAATCGATTTGGAGTTTTGCTTCAATAAGGGACGAGAGGCATGAGATGTTTTTATTTTCTTTGAAGTATTGGACAATCCCGATTTGAAAAATTTAAGATGTAATAGAGTAGTGATGATTGTATTCCCAGGATATAACTAAGCATAGTGAAGTACTACGCAAACTTCTCTCCAAGTTGCATGCTCAATAGAAGCCTCTAAAAAACTTGGATCTGAATTGATTCGTCTTCTGATAACTTAGCTTGGATTTGGTTTCGATTTAAAATCGAAGATTTTGTGGAAGAAAATGCGAGATTTTCCTTAACCATAGTAATAACTGGGAGTTTGTCTAACTGCAATGAGAATTCACAAGATAGAGCGTTTGAAGGAGCGTAACATAAGAGTATTTGAAGGTAAGGTTTTACCCACATAAATTGTGCTAAGCAATATCTTGTGTAGCTGCTGCAGTTGGCTATCCATTACTAAGGAAGGACGTGGTATTGCTGAGGTGGATGTGAGACTAAATCTTGACAGTTTATTTTCTTCCCATATTGCTAAGCGGAGACCAATTGAGCATTGGATTCCACCAGCTCAGGGCTGCTTCAAATTGAATTTTGATGGCAACTCTATGGATAACTTTGGTACTGTAGGTATAAGAGGCATGGTTAGGGATTGGAATGGTGCAATGATTTTTGGTTATGTAGGTCTCATTGGTGTGGCAATTGCTAACCTTGCCGAATTTAAGGCCTTGCTTCATGGACTCCGTTTTTTTTTTGCTAAGAATCTAGGCACACTTTGTATTTAGTATGATTGAATGGTCACAACAATATTCTTTTCGTTTGTCTTGTTCGAGTGACATTTTTGGGATGGATCAGCAGGGAGGGATTCCCCTAACTCATAATGGGAACCCCTACCAACCAGAATCTGGACTAATAATAAATAAATTTAATTTATTTTTCAAATTTCAAAATGAAATATTTTTAAGTTTCATTTCATATTCTTCATGGCTATTTCTTTTCATCAAAGTAAGGGTCTAAATAGGGAAATCTCCATAACGCAATTGCTCTTTATCCATCAATCAAAATAGTAAAACATGTACTTCAGAATAGTATTTATCACTATTATATGCTGAAAGAGCTAGCTATTATTCCCTCCTACCATGCGAGGTGGCTTCATTGTTGGAATATAGTTATGCCTTAAAATTATTCATAAAAATTCTCGATAGCAAGTAGTGGTCCTAGCGAGATTGCATGCGGCTCTTGTAATTTTTTATTGTAGTGATTATGGGCACTAAGGAGGAACAAGTTTGGCATGGACAACACAACGGTGTTAGAGGGAGACGAAGACGAAGAAGAAGAAGAAGAAGAAGAAGAGGGGTCGGTTTACTTTGCCTTAAAATATCAAAGGAGGAGCGAGATACCTTAAAGCTGGAAGAGTCATGAGGCACGACGATTATTTGGGAGTAAGAAAAGGAAAATATGTGACGGAGTATCTGGATTGGATCCAACTTATTCCCATCAATATCGTATCACAAGTACAGAGCATTGCTAGAAAGGAAAAAGGCAAAGTATTACATATGTTCGATGTTCCTGCAGGGGAGGATATCGATGATGTTATAGCACGTTGCTTTTATGCCCATGGCATCCCACTTAACATTGCGATGTTATAGCACGTTGCTTTTATGCCCATGGCATCCCATTTAACATTGCGAAGTGACGCAGGTTCCAAGAAATGGTATCCACAATAGATCATGCTTCGAATGGATATGTCCCACCCAAATATGAGATGCTTTCGACAACTTTTCTTGAATGTGGTTGGTTTAGGTTGTAACTAACAACGTTACTAATTGTAGGGGTGCTGGGACATTGATACAATGCTTTCATCCCCATATTTTCTGGTCAGGTTGCTTGGCTCACACATTAAACTTTCTTATGAAGGATATTGTGGATAAGTTAGAAATCATTGTAAGCAGGCGAAGAGGATAGTGAAGTACATACGTAATCACAATAGATCTTTGTATATATTTAGGACTATTTCAAACCTCGAGCTTCTCAAAGCTAAAAAAACTCTATTTGGATATCATACATTATATTTTGCGACGGTTGATGGAAGTGAGGTTGTCCTTATTGTCTCTCGTGTTGGGTGAGCATTGGCATGGTCTTAAGTGAGGTCCAAGAGATACTGAGCATGATGAAGTTTGTAAGGTAATCATGGATGACTCCTTTTGGACAACCAACAAGAAAATCTTGAGGTTCACAAGGTCAATATGGAAGATGAAAAGTTTGCAGCTAGAAAAGTTTGCAGCTAGCGACAAGGCTATTGTAGGCGATGCATATGAGATGATGGACACTATGTTGGGCGAGATACGTGTGGCTCTATATGGCGATCCCAAACTGTATCAAAGAGTGAGAGACATGGTTATGGCTCGATGGGACCAGTCAAATTTTCCACTCCATTGTCTAACATTTTTTTTGAGTTCCAAGTATTACTCTCGAGAGAGTGGTGGTCTACATCCACACTTGCAGGGGAGAACGAGGTGAAACCCCATCACGACAGAGAAGTGTGGCCTTGTTACTATAAAGCTCTTGATTCGCTGATTTTGGATGAAACAGAACGAGCTAATATGCGACTACAAATTAGCGATTTTCTCGCTCCCAGCGTCAATAGCTGACAGGGGCACAATGCCCGCGGTTTCATTGTGGGATCTCTATGGAGGAGGGGCTCCAGAGTTGTATTCATTAGCAATAAAGGTATTGTTGCAAAGTGTTAAATTTTCTTGTGCAGAAAGATGTCGGAGCACTTATAGTTACATCTACAGTGTGAAAAAAAAATACAGATCAATCTGAGTAATTAGTTTATGTTTATTACAATGAGAAGTTGCTTAGTAGGTTGCGAGAGTAATTAGTTGCTGAGTAATTAGTTTATGTTTATTACAAAAAATGAGATGCTCATCCTGAGCATGACCACCTCGAGTATGATATGGATGCTTTGATGGAATTAGATGCAAGCCAAGATGTTGATGACATTGATGGTCTGCCTACTTCCCTGACACTCCTGAGTCCTAATGTTCCTTTGCGAACTTCTCTTCCATAAGTAAATTTCGGGATTCCCCTTGCTGCACAACCAAGCCCAAGCACACCGGCACCTCCAAGTCAAGGCCTCTCGACACCATCTAGTATTACACAAAGGCTCCATGCAGCTCATAGAAACACTAGAAAAAACAAAAAATAGTGGTAGTATTTGGATCTGTCTCTCTTTTATACTGTGGTTGTAAGGGACTTTCTATTATGGATGAAAGGGTTTAGAAGTTGTTTCTCTCTCTCTCTATCTATTGGTTGTAAAAGCTGTCTCTCCCTTTCATGTGGTTGTAATGGCAAAGACAATTTCATATATCTCTCTCTGACTCTATCAATTGTAAAAGTTATCCGACTCTATCTGTTGTAAAAGTTCTCTCTCCTCTTCATGTGGTTGTAATTGCAAAACCTTAACTCTAGATGTTACTCTCTCTCTCTTGTAATTGCATAACGATATTTTTGCCCTCTCTCTCTTGTAATCGGAAAGCCATAATTTATGCTCTCAATTGTAATAGCTTTCGCATGTGGTTTTAATTTGCAAAGCCATAATTTATGCTTCAAGTATGTGTAATTTAATTGTAAGGCCAAAGTTTAAGCCTCTCTCTCTCCATAATGGATCTCGCCCATGATAAGTTGGATCACTTATGGGCTCTGCGTTAAGAAACTAAAAAAATTGCCATTAAGAATTGTTAGGATCTTGCATCTATACATGCTGATCCCTTAGTAATCTCAAAAAAATGCCACTGGGACACCACTTTAATAAACTCAAAAAATCTGAGTTAAGAAATTAAAAAAATTGCCATTGGGACATGTTAGGATCTCGCATCGATGATACTTTAATAAACTCAAAAAATTCTCGTTGGGACATTTTAGGATCTCACATCTAGACAAGATGAAACACGAACTTGTGTAATAAAGGATCTCGTTCCTATGGAAGATATTCATCTCTCCATTGTAGGTTGGACCACTTCTAATTTTCCGCTCATTACGTTAAAGGTGAAAACTTCGCTTCTAATATATAGGATCTCACACCTTGATACGATAAATCTCGATCTTATAAAATAATGGAGCTCACTCCTATAAAAGTTATTCCTCACTCCATATATGCTCTCATTGAGTTAAGGAACTCAAAAAAATTCTTTTGGAAACTTCGCTACTTACATATGAGACGTCACACCTTGATATGATACTTCTCGATCCCATGTAATAAAGGAACTTGAATCTCAACACACAAAGACCTCGATCCCAATATTTGGTGTTGTACGGACATCGATCCCTGACACAGGGATCTTCAATATAGTCTTGATACGCAGCTCCCACCCCCAATCCGGGAACCGTTCCGGCTCCCGTGCCCATCAACTATGGTTATAACATCCTGAATAGAAACCACGGTTGATTTATCACAATAATCCATCAACGTGCTATCATCCATCACAGCTGGGAAAGTTGACAATCCAGCTTCCATTTGTAGAACCTTTCCGTCATTCAATAGTGAGGTAGAATTGAAGGCCCCATCGTTGTACACACAACCATCCAGCGGAGAGAGTAAGGGAGTGTTATCATCCTTAACGCAATCCATCAAAGATGTAGATGTGGTCTTCTGTTCACTGGAATTGTTAAGTTTCGAGCCTTCATCTGCGTTCAGTATTGCATCCGGTGGCTTAGACAGAGATTCTCCTGCCACGTTAGATTCCCAGTGAAGGGGTTCATGTTGAGCATGATCCTTCATTTCCTCCTCGGAATCATCTCGCACCTCATCGCCATCACCCAAGTCACCTAAGAATCAAATCTCCCTTCTTTAACATCAGCATTTTTCTTTCTGAAGAATAGGTTTTGTCTCCCTTCTACACCCTCCAAACTTCTTCATCAATTGAGGACTTCACCTTTATGACAC
>NW_006499912.1:1775379-1793684 GCF_000471905.2 Amborella trichopoda | reverse complement strand
ACTTTACAAATTATAGATAGATTGAAGATGATATTAATCAGGGGAGGTCATCTTTGAAGTAATAATGGTAGAGAAAAATCAATAGAATAATACTTTGCATGAGCTATTGAAACTAGAAGAAATCTACTAGAGGCAAAAATCGAGAGTGAAGTGGTTGAAAGAGCGGGGTGCTTACAGTAGGGTTTTTCATGCCATTGTTTATGCCTGACGCAGATAAAATGACATCTCAGGTTTGTGTTTTGATGGGATTGCTGAGGATGGTAGGGAGGGTTGGGAAAATGCAATCACAACGCACTCTGAAAACCCATTTTTATGGGAACATGCTTTTGGTGTTTGCATGGATGGTGATTGATCCTTTTAAATGCTTAAGGGAGTAGGATGTTCTTGATTTGGAAATGCGGATAACTATAAGAATTGAAGTCAGATGTTTCTCCTTACCTAGGGATAAGGCACCACCTCCGATGGATTCCTCCTAGTTTTCTTTCAGAAACTTTGATATATTTTAAAGGATGAGTTGTTCGATATAGTGGATGATTTTTTGGAAAGGGGACATATTAACAAGAGTATCAATTGTACTTTTATTGCTTTATTCTCACAAAACGATACTATTCCAGAACTTAATGACTTGTGGCCTGTCACTAGCCTATACAAGATCATCTCTAAGGTTTGGCCTTAAGGTTGAAGGATGTCTTACCTTTGATGATTTTAGGGCCTCAATCAGCTTTTATTCGTGATAGACTCATAACATATGATATTTTGATAGCTCAATAATGTGTTAATTCACATATCAAAAGTGGTGAGCCTGGGGTCTTGCTTAAACTTGAAATGAAGAAAGCTTATGATAGAGTAGAGTGTGGCATCTTGAGTAAACTTATGAGGAGAGTGGGTGTTCGGGAGAGATGGATTAGGTGGATCATGGGTTGTCTGTTGAATGCTCATTTCTCAATTTTAATCAATGGCTACCCTAAAGGCTTTGTTACAGCATCTAGAGGTTTGAGACAATGGGATCCTCTCTCACATTTCCTTTATACTATGTTGGGTGAAGGTTTTTGCTTTATCCTCCAAAATAATGAAGTTTTGGGAAGATTTAAAGGCTTCAAAGTATCTTCGAGGGGCCTTATAATAACATATCTACAGCATGCAAATTATACAATTATTTTTGTAGTGCTGATAATGAGGTGCACAATATTACTGCTTTCTTGAGGTATTGTGAACCCGCATTGGGCCTTAAAGTTAACTTCCATCGGACCTCTATAAGTTAGGTAGGGTGTCACGATTAGTTAGTGAGAACATTTGCAAGAAGAGTGGGAAGTAGAATTGAGAGTTTTCTTATAAAGTATTTGGGCCTTTTTATTTTTGACAGCAGACTTTCAAGATGTATAAGGGATTCCACTATCAAGAGATTTCAAGTGAAGTTAGATCTTTGAAAAACAAAAATTCTTTCTCTGTGAGGGGATTACTCTTATGAACTCGTCTTTAGCTAATTTGCCTCTTTGCCAAATGTATTTGTTGGTGGTGTCTAGCGATGTTATTACTTGAGAGTTTTATGCACAATTTTTTGTGGGGTACATTATAAGGTGAGAAAAGGTACTATATGGTCAATTGGTATAGGGTATATACATCTAAGATCGAAGGTGGCCTAGGCATTAGAAGGTTGAAAACGGTGTATATGGCTTTGTTGGCATAGTGGTTGTGGATGTCTATGATTAATAAAGATCAACAATGGAGGACGGTCTTGGCAGCAAAATATGGGGTGGATCAATCTACTAAGCTCCTTAAGAGTGGATCATGGTTCAATAACCAATCACAAAAATGGAAGGGTATTTCCACTTGCAAGGCGATAGTCGTGAAAAATTCTAGGTGGATGGTAGGGTGGGGGAACAATGAATTTCTGGTTTCATAAATTGTTGGGGTATAAACCGTTGAATTTCTGAATCTTGTTTCTGAAGTGGTGGATCCTTTGGTGAAAGTAGATAATGTTTTTTTGAGACAAGATGGGTGTTTGCAATGGAATATCTGATGCAGCTATAATAAAATGCCAGATATTGTTATTTCACAGCCGGTTGAACTGTTGCATTAGTTCCAAGTGGTTTATATTCCAAGAGATACAATAGAGAAGTGGCTTGGGAGAAAGAAAGTGATGATGCTTTCTTTGTGAAATCTGCCTATACGTTACGGTTTCATGCTAGAGCAACGTTAACGGGGAGAAAACTTAACCAAATTTGGAAATGGCATTATCCTTATAAGATAAGAGGTTTTTTGTGGATTCTTAAGCAAGGTAGAACTTTTGATGGTTGACAATCTTAGGAGGGGCAAAATTATGGCTAATGTTTGTTTGCTATGTAAATGTGACAAAGAAAATGGTAACCATATATTCTTATATTGTGAATTTACTAGCAAACTTAACATGTGGGCTTTTCATAGGATGGGATGTTCTTTGAAACTGCCACAGACAACGATCCATATTTTGGAGCATCATTCTATCTATGTTTTGCCGAAGAGAGGGAAGATTATTTGAGAATTTTTCAGAGCAATAGTGCTTTGGGAAGTGTGGCTGGAGTGTAATAGATGTAGCTTTAAGGGAATTAGCTCAAAAGAGGAGAAAGTGAAAGAAAAAATGTTGCATTGTATTTTGTCATGGTATTCAGTTACAAAGGCAGGGGGAGGTATCTCTAAGGTTGATATCATCCAGAACTTGAAGAATGTTATATGGCGGTCTTCAATCTATACGAGGTAGATGGACTCCACTACTACAAAGTAGTGCTAAACTAAAGTTTGATGGGAGTTCGATGGGGAATCCTGTTACGATAGATATAGGTTGTGTTAAGATTATCATTTGCTACTTTGATCTTGCGGTAATGCTACAATTGATCTTGCGGTAATGCTACAATTAATAAGGTGGAGATTTGTGCTATGATATGTGGCCTTAAATTGGTTAAAAAAAAAATGTTGGGGATGTTGTTGTATTGTGGAAGGAGACTCCACATATATTATTAATTGGTGCCATAAAATTTGGAAACCTCTTTCGACAAAGTGATGGATATTTTTAGTGCAATGGAGGTGGTTTTGTCACCACGCATATTAAGAGGCTAATGACATTGCGGACAAGCAGGCAAAAAAGGGTGCCTTGTGATGACTTTGTAACTAGAGATTGTGTATCTTTGTAACATTGTCAAAAAAAAAAAAAAATCCAAAAAATTTAAATTTTAAAGGTTCCACTTTGTGATAAATTAGTTGATTAACTACCCCATTGAATTTCACGTTAATATTCCTTATATTTTACAAAAATTAAAATTGTCTTCAATATTTCATATTTTCTGCTCATATTCCACTTTTTTAGAGCACATATTATATTTTATTTTTATTTTTAAAATAAATCGGACTAAACTCAAATTTTGGATAGCCATACTTCTAACCATTATGTACCTATAAAATACAAAAACTGACCTAAAAGCCAAAATATCTATAAAATTTAGATGGATAGTTTGGTAATTTTTATTTATATATTTTTAAAATAAATACACAAAATTTGAGTTCAATATGATGTAATTAAAAAAGAGCTTAATTAAAATGCTAGATGTACTCCTTCAAAATGAGGCAGGAATATAAAATATAAAGGAAGAACTTTCTATACTTCTCTGCCTTAGATCTTATATATTTTCCCTCCTATTCCGTCAACCAATTTAAATGGAAGGTTGATGTTACTTGTCTCAAAATGTGACTAGTGAGATACTATATTTGATCTAGATCTAACATCTCAGAGTATTCTATTTTTAATTTTTTTATACAAATCATATGAATATGCAATTTGTACGTGTGATGGGGAGCACTTCATACGAATATTCCTACCTTTGTTAAGAATATATATAGGTGAATCATATGTATATATATATACCTTTGTTAGGAATATATATATATAGCAAATCATATGAATATTCCTACCTTTGTTAGGAATATATATAGGTGAATCAGTGGGGAGACGGCCCCTACCTTTGTTAGGAATTGAGCCTAGGTCATAACGTAGCAAATCGTAAAGTGCTAACCAATTAAGCCCAGTTTTTTTGCCCTTTTTTATATTTTTTACATGTGCGAGTTTAAGAGAGGAGTAGACGTCCCAAATTTGGTGTCAAAATATTTTGTATAAAAACACTTAAAAATAAAACAGCATATATGCGTGTTATTGTGATTGTGGCCATCTCAACTGTTCATTCATATCAAATGGCTAAGATATGGATGTGCAGGAAAATTTTGAATGTTCGAGAAGTACATAAAGTTTTTCCAAATATAAAATATGGACCGGTTTCTGAGTCTATGAAAAAATGAGTCACCTCTTATCTATTTTTTAGATGGATTTGTGGACTTAATTTTTAAGGGTACGTAATCTCTAACATAGAGATCATGAATATGAAAAAATAAATAAATGTTATAAATTATAAATAATAATTTGGACAGGTAGTTTCAATTGTTTTTCGATGGACCACCTATATGCATCCATCTTTAAGATGAATGTATTTGGGACCGCATAATGTAAAAATGCAAGCCATCCCGCAGGAAACAATTTTTCATAAAATATTAAAATTTTTAAAATAAAAAAAATATTTATTATTTTTTTCATAGTATTTGAAGCGGCACATGGATACACCATACATCGAACTTCGTTTTCAACCATAAACCAACTTGCGCCCCAGCAAATGGAACATTCACGCACGTCATGTGGGATAACGTGACCCTTCTAACCGTGCCCACACCTCGAGAAACACATGCTTATTGAACACTTTATAAACAATACACATATTATCCTAAATAGTCCTCAATATCAAACAGTGTTTAGCATAACGGCGCGGTGACTCGAATCGGTCAAAACCATACCTATGTTGGATCGAAGGAATTGGTGGATCGGATCGAAAAAATCGATGAAATTGGTAATTTTTCTCTCAATTTAAAAAAAAAAACAATTCAAAATAAATTTGTTCATCCTTTTTTCTTTTTTTTTTTAGCTTGACTTGATGAAAAATAGTCGGAATCGATGAAGAATCGGTCAGACTCAATGAACAATCGTCGAAATCGGCAGTTCTGCAAAACAATCGGCCTAGTATTTTAATTAACCAAATCCCGATTTTTTACCAGATCCAAGACAGTCATGGTGATTCCCAATCCGAATCGCCCGATTTCAGATCCGGTCACCAATTTTTAATTTATTGATATCAAAAAAAAGCTCTATTCCATCGAAGTTTTGTTATTTATTTCCACCTCAATATTGGCTGAATTCATGGTTCACTTTCACCAGCACCCCAATAGGAATATTAAAATTTATAAATACTTGTAAATATTGAAAATAAATTGTTTGAATAATTATTACAAAATAAACTAAGATTAAAATCTTTTTTTTTTCATATCCATACATCATTATATCTCAATGTCGAGATAATGAATTAGAGGTTTCGTGAAAGAACTTTTTTTTGGTGAGTTTTGACGTAAATTAAAAAGAAAATTGTGAGCTACTTTGGTAAATTACATCGACTGAATCCAATACGTAAAAATCAAGAGAATATAATAAAGAGTAATACCATGCAATGCATAGATCAATATTTCCATTCACTAATTTGTCAAAAAACAGATCTTCATTAACTAAATTTATCTAGAACATAGGTTTCTAGTATGGACTGGTATTTTTTAAAGGAAAATAGTTTGATAAGGCTACAAACGTATCAAAATAAGTAAATCTTCACCTTATAACTCATTGAAAATTGCTAGTCGAGCATTGAAAAACCTTTACGTCAATCATTCAACTAGAACATTATGGTTGTGAAAAAAAAAAAAAGGATTTCTAAAAATAGTGTATATTATAACAAATTATCTAGACCTTTTATTTTCCTTTAAAATTTAGTGTTCACAGATCCGCAAGATTTGTACCATTTTTTTTTGTTTCAAATATTATTGTCGGTGTTGAAAACTGATTTTAGAGCCATATAGAGATTTTTGTTGCCGAAAGTACTTTCCAGACAGGGATTTGAGGTAAGGCTTTATTTTTGTTTTCATAAAACCTATGCATTATTTTTAAGGAAAACGTTTATATAAATGCTAGGCTCTAAACAATCAAATTAGGGTACACCTAAAAACTTTTACTAGAAGAGGTTGTTTTGATGCCCAAATATCCTTAAATTGACTATCTCGACCTCAAGATGTATAGACACAAGAAAAAAAATGGATTTCAAGTTTGGAAATAGTGTATCTTGTAATGCATTTTTGGACAAGTCAATTTTCAAGATTTTCGTGTTTTCATAGATTTGTTCGATCTACACTATTTTTTAAGCTTTAGATTTTATAATTAAAGAAGAAAATATATTTTAAGGTTATCACAAAGATTTTCAATATTGAAACGACATTTCTCGACACAATTTGAATGTGAGCTTTATTTTTATTTTTTAGAGCCTCGACTTTAGACAAAGCACGTCCATTTTTAAAAGGGTGAGGTTGTTATAAGGTGTCAACCTTAAACAATCATGGTAAGGTACACCTCAAAATCTCATTAAGAGTTAATGTATTTTTGGTGCCAAAACTCTTATCAAAAGTTTATTTTTTACTTCTATAATAAAATTAAAAGCTTTGAAAATGGTGCAAATCTAGCAGATTTATGAGCACTCAAAAATCTAAACAATACACGCCCTAAATAATATATTACAAGATGTAATAATTTTAAGACTTGAAATTTATTTATTTTTTCATCCATATATATCGAGGTCAAGATGATCAATTAGAGAATTTTACAAAACAACATTTTTCAATTGGTATTTGAGGTATATAACTTTTTGATGCCACCTCAACAGGAAAACAGTAAAGTGAAATGATCCATATGCGTAGAACCCCAAATAATCACTATTAAATTTGGTACCGATCTATAAAAAAAGTCAAATCCTACACTTATATGATAACTTTTTTATGGATTCGTGTCAAATTTAACGATGATCATTTGAAATCCTACATATAAAAATCCTACATATATGTGGATGAAGGGTCTTATAGGATTATTACTCAAAATTAAATCACCCATTACCAGCCGTTAATGGGGTTAATTATCGTTAAAAAAGGAAGAGGATATTCTGGTCTATTTTGTCAAAAGTACAAGGGTATATACGTCCAATATAAACATGGTATTGATCGTAGGAACGATCCATTCAAATCGAAGGCCTATAAAAGGGTGTTTCTCTCTCTAAAATCCTGAAACTGTTCTCTTCATTCTGAATCAGGAGAGAGAAAGAGAGGAAAGAAAGAGAAAGAAGGGTCTGGTGAAGGCCAGCGGGGGTTCTCCAGGTGATCCTTGTTCTCTAAATCTTACCCAAAGGACCACCTGATCGAAAACCCTCGCCTTTTTCATATCAGAGAGGGCAGGAAATAGGAAATTTAACCCATTTTTTTCTTTCTCTCTCTAAAGGTTGGCTTTCTTCGGCTCTTTTTCTTGATTCATATCTCGATCAAATTCCTCAACATACTCTCTCATCTGATAAAGATTGATGGGTAGATTTTGCTTTTCTTCACATCCATGGGAGTGTTGATATTTTCCGAGGTTTTATTGCTGGTATTGGTATTGGTTGTTGATGTTTCTTAGAGAGCTCAATGAACCTGAGGAGTACAACCAGTTTATGAGCATCCTCAGAGTCTTGTTGTTTCCGTTTCGAAGAGATCTCTTCTCCTTTTGTCTCTCCAGAGAGAGATGGGATAAGGAATTTGCTAAATTGCAGGCTGGGTAATGGTTTATCCTGTTATCTGCTTGTTCCATATCGGATTCTTTTGATTTCTAGGTTTAATATAAAATTTGTGGTGGTTTTCGATTTGGTCTCTTAAGAAGTGGGGTTATTTGAATTTGGGGAATTGGGGTTGCTGTGGTTGAGTTTTTTGGTGTACCTTTTAGGTGTTCCTTTGAATTGGGGTGAGGTTATTTTTGGTATCAAGCGATTTGGCTTCAATGGGTTCCCCTCAAGGATCGACAACCACGTTGGGTTCGAATGTCGCAGAATACACTGCAAAGACTTTGAAGGGTAGTAATAAGGACGGATCTTCTCATGAGAGCATCAGACTTCAGGATGCTATGCCTGTTTATGTGAAGGAGTTGATTGCTGGAGGGGCGGCAGGTGGGTTTGCAAAGACTGCTGTTGCACCACTGGAGAGACTTAAGATACTTTTACAGGTGATTGAATTGGATGCATCTCTTATTTTGGTTCTTACTGCTTGTGGTATTCCTGCTTTTCTATTCTTTTTCTATTTGAATTCCTATTTTTATCGATTTTTTTGTTTCCTATTATGCATAACTATTTATTTCTGTTGAAACCACTGGAGCTTTGGAGTCGTTTCTGCTCGTAAATATTTGGGTGCAGATAGATGTAAACTATTCTTTTGATTATGTTTTCATAGATCACAAGGAGCATGTTTCAAATTTCCCCAAATACTTGAAATTTCATCTTTCTATTCGGCACTTTCCCTTTTTTTAGCAGGCTTGATACCAGAAACCAACTAGAAGTATGTTCAAGTGGGAAATGTGTACAAAGACGTAATCAAGTTGCTCTCTTTCCATGTAATAGTTGGTGTCTTGTTAATTTTCCTTAGATTATCTTCCAAATCCTAAGAAAATAAATTGAAATTGTTTTCCAAGTTTTTGTCAGTTGCCCCATATCTTTTGCTGCAATTCATTTATAAGGTGTTTGTTTACGGTTTAACTTTGGCATACTGAAATTGTATATGACAATGATTTAAGTATCCTTTTTCAGACTAGAAATGAAGGCTTTCATTCTCTTGGGGTGTTTCGATCTTTGAAGAAGTTGTTGAAGAATGAAGGTGTTCTAGGCTTCTACAAGTAAGTTGCTTATTTGATAAAGTGCATTTATGGGTTTTGAATTGTTTTCCAGCTCATCCTTTTGAGGAAAGTCTATATCATGATTATTGATTTTGTCTTCTAGAGGGAACAGTGCTAGTGTCCTTCGAATCATCCCTTATGCAGCACTTCACTTCATGACATATGAACAATATCGGTGTTGGATCCTCAATAACTATTCAAGCATTGGAACAGGACCTGTTGTGGATCTTTTAGCTGGTTCAGCAGCAGGAGGAACTGCAGTTTTGTGCACTTACCCATTGGATTTGGCACGGACAAAACTTGCTTACCAGGTACATAAAGCTTTCACTGTACAAATCCAATCTCTTTTGTTTGGTTCTGTTTATTAACTACACCTCTAAGAGTGCAGTACGGATTATTTGTAATGAATATTATACAGTCTTAGCACATTCCTGCTTTTTTCCTTTGCTGAGAACCAAAAGGAAATAAAGACAATAAAAAAGAAACATTGAGAAGGAAAAAGTTGCTTCTTGTAATTAGATGCCATTAGGGTAGTGACGGCTTTGAGTGGCAGAGCAGATACATAACAGAGTAACTTTGTAATATCAGGAAACTATATCTATTCTTGGAACAGTCTTCTTATGCATTGTATTGGTGAGGATTTCTCACTGCTTTGGGATCTCTTTACTGTTTATGAGTTCTTGTAACTTATCGGAATTCATACTGTACCCCTTTCTATTGAAAATTCAAGGTGCTTGGTTGAACTTTGTAGGGAATATTCCTCCATATATTCCCTCGTTATCATC
This sequence comes from Amborella trichopoda, assembly GCF_000471905.2. The sequence goes on along the minus strand of NW_006499912.1, from coordinate 1,784,051 downwards.
AGCCTTATATCCACCTAGCCGAATGTCTCTTTGACTGGCTACTTATCTGGAGGCCTTTTTTAATCTTGTTCCTTGGGCTTTGGCTTTGTGCCAGATGTTGCGGCTTCGGCATGGATGGTCAAGGGTTTGCATCCCCGAAGCCCTTCCCATAAATCCAAACAAGCTGACCACCCTTTGCCCATGGCAGTTGGCCTGGTTTGTAGCCCATGGGATTACCCGTATTACAATCCCCAAAATAGAATGATCCTCTCCTCTTTACTCAGGTTCTAAACCTTGACTTCCACATTTTGGGAGACTTATCTGCAGGCCTTGATGAAGCTATATATGTAGGATAGCTTCCTATGCTCATATAACTATTATCCTGATATAATTATCCCTTCCTCATGCTCCGGAAAGAGAGAATGGGACCTTGCTTGCCAACATACCTATACTTATTGAGTAGGGAACCATACCAATCCCTGCTTCCTCTTCTTTTAGAGTGGAACCTTGTGCACAATGTCCACAAAATGGAGGCGGGTGGGAGCATTAGACTGAAGAGTAAGAAAGGGCTACCTTTGGATGAGGTTTGAAACAAAGGGCTGAACATTGGGGGAATCCAGGTACATTGTGTGCCTTTCCCCATTAAACATACCCCTCAAGGTAGCGTACAACTCAAAACAGCAGTCAACCAGCGCCATAATTATCCGGACTTCCATCTATAGAAAAGGCATCAATAGGGGAACAACTGAAATACTGAAATAAAAAGCACTTATTCAACAAGAAATATTTTAAGTATAAATCTTTTGTTGTTACCAACTACTGAATTCTACTGGCAAGCCTTGGATGATCATGAGCTTAAATGGGAGTTTTGACCAAGTGTAAACTCTCATATGGTCAGTTGTATTTTTATAGGATCCCACTTTTGGTGAATAATGGGATAAATTGTTAACTCATGATCTTCTCCTCCACTGGTTGCAAAGGTTACAAATTGTTGTTTCAAGATCTGGAATTTATTATCCAGGGATTTAGATCATTTGGTTGATATCCTTGATGCATCTGTGATATCTAACTTTTGGCTGAATAGGTGAATTTATGGATGTCCTATGGCTTCTTCTATTGCAATTGTAGAAACCCTAGATAGAAGAGACTAGGATTTTCTGCGAGTGAAATACCATAGCATGCAGTGCAATAAAAAATATTAAACAATTCTGTGAGAAATGTGACTCAAAGTCCCATTCGGGATTATGTATGAATAGTGTGTATAAAATTATTTAAGGCACACAGGCAATTAACAATGTACACATATGCCCTAAACCAGGGCAGATAAAAGAGGCTAAATATTGATGTGTAGGATCAAGGGAGCTCATCTTCTCAAGTGGTATCAGGTTTGATGGGCTTAGGTTGATGGATCTAAGGTTCGGGTTGGTGGTACAAGGGTGGAAAAGGGGGGCCCTAACTCAAAAAAGAAAAGAAAAAGAAAAGGAGAAAAAGGGGCCCTAACTTTGGGGAGGAATCACTCCAAGCAGGAGTTAGCATAAAAAAAATAAAAAATTCACTCCAAGTAAGAGTTATGCTTTGTGGCATCACTCAGCAAACTACCACTCAGAAAATGCAGTCACTCCACCATTTCAAAAACCAAATCAAAGCGAGGGAGGAGGGGGACATGTAAAAAAATGAGAAAACGGGGTCCTAACTTTTGGGAAGGATCACTCCAAGCAAGAGTTAGGGCTTGTGGCATCATACCGCAAAAGACTACTAACAAAATGCACTCATCCCACCAATTCAAAAACCTAACCTTTATTTTGCGATAACTTGTCTGGCCATGTGCCAAGTACATGTATTTTTGGAATTATAAAACACATGTATTTTTGGAATTATAAAACACATGTATTTTTGGAATTATAAAACCTCTAATCCTACCAAAAATGGGCTTCATCTAATGACTTGGCTATCAACGCTAATAAAAAAGGAACTATGACTTAAATAAATAAATTAAACAAAAAACAACCTGCTTCTAGAGAAACTCAGATAAGTATGAAACTCCACAACTAAAGAAAATAAATCTTAATCTGATGGTTCCGACAATGTTTGCTGGTCTTAGACTTCTAGTAGATTAAACCATGACTCACTAGCTTTGAGTCACCATGTAAACAGTACTTGTAGATCTAGGAGAGTTTGAGCTTTGAATCACCTCATATAGAAATTCAGGTGCAAAGTTAAGGTTTTTGGAAGCTGATTGCATCAAATAATAAAAAAATCTGGATCACAGTTATTGCTTTGAGGCATCACATGGCAAAGGACCACTCAGAAAATACACTCACTCCACCAATTCAAAACCGAATCAGAGGGAGGGAGGGTGGGAGGGGGACATGTAAAAAGATGAGGAAAAGGGGGCCCTAACTTTTGGGAAGGAATCACTCCATGCCAGAGCTAGGGCCTTGTGGCATCACAACGCAAAAGACATTTAACAAAATGCACTCATCCCACCAATTCAAACCAAATCTTTATTTTGCAATAACTTGTCTGGCCATGTGCCAAGTACATGTATTTTTGGAATTATAGAACCTCTAGTCCTACCAAAAATGGGCTTCATCTAGTAACTTGGCCATCAACACTAAGTAATAAAAAAAAGGAACTATTACTTAATAAATAAATAAAAACATTCTAGAGAAACTCAAATAACTATGAAACTCCACAAATAAAGAAAATAATCTTAATCTAATGGTTTGGATGATGTGTGCTGGTCTTAGACTTCTAGTAGATTAAACCATAATTGAGACTTACTAGCTTTTAGTCAGCTTGGAAATAGTTTGTATAGATCTAGGAGAGGTCACTGATTTGAGCTTTGAATCATCCCAAATAGAAAGTCAGGTGAAAAGTTAAGGTCTTCGGAAGCTGATTGCATCGAGTAATAAACAAATCTAGATCACAGTTGACCATACTGACCTGACAGATATAGGGCAAGTTTGGACAGACAAGCAGTTTTATTCATCTCTGCAACAATTCAAGCCAAAACACATTTTATTTTATTTTCTATTTTTTGACGTTAATAAGGTATTCCAGCAATTTGCGGATTTTTCACACAAGTGGGACTCAAAAATGGAAAGGGACTATCATGTTGCAGAAGAGTTCCCCCACTTTTTTGAGAATCGGTTAACTTGAGTTCCCCCACCCCCACTTGCATGTTAAAAGAAAAAGAAGAATGCCTATTTAGTGGTCTGTCCAAGCTGAGCCACAGTCCACAGCAACGGATTGCTAAACTGGATTTCTTGTAGAAAATAGGATACATATGAGCCTTATTTTCCATTAAATAGCCTCATATAGAGATTATGGGAGCTGATAATAGAAGATAATGACCTCCCCTCATGCATATTCCTAAACAACTCATCTATCCAGTTTCAAGATACTTAATTGCCTTTGTTTCTCAGGTACTTGGGCCAACATCAGCCAAGGTACGTGTTAGGAGATGTGTAGCAAGGACAAACATTCCTCTAAGGAATTCCCAGAAAAATAACGGAAATAATAAATAAAATAAACATTTTCAAAGGTGGCATTGCTCTTTTTGTAACTTCTAAGAAACTAGATTAGCCATTTCTTCCTCTCAAGATGGTACATTGATACCCATTATGCTCTGTCTGTGAAGGAGTTTGTCTGACTTGTGCTTTCCAAGAGCTTAAGAAAGTTTACAGCCACTTGATGTTTGCAAACCATCTTGAGAAGTCCTGCCAACAGTTTTACTCTGACAAAATGCTATTCTTCTGTATAGTTGGTCCCCTCATGGAATACCAGGTTGTAGTTACATGCATCATAGATTGATCATCACGATGTGTCTTTATAGGTATACTTCTGTTGATTTACATGCTTTGACAAGTGCTTTCAGGCATGTGATTTCACAAGTAGTCGAAGCCATTTCCCTATGCATGGATGTATAGCAATCTCTGCTTCTGTGAAGTTTCCTCGTACTAAGTGCAGTGCCTTGTCCTAGAATTTCAGACCTCTTGACGTCCAATCCAATTGAGATGAGTCCAGGATCTATATTCAATTTAATTATATAAATGAAGGTCTTGGGAATGTGCGTATAAACACTTCAAGTCTGGAATGAAAACACAAGGTTGCAGAATGATATGCTATAGACAGAACCAAGGTCATGTTCTTGGGTAAGTGCATGTGGGAATGCACTCTATTTGAGACATGTGATGTGGGGATTTCTATTGTGCTTGCTCCAAGCCTCTTATACATTTCATGATCACCTTAGGGATTAGAAATTGTGATGTCAATTGATGGTTTCGTTCCATTGGTGAAATGCATGGGTCGGCAGCTACATTACAAGTTAAGAAAGCTACATTGGTGAAAGCAATTCTGGAGTATACTTTGGCTGTGGAATTTAATTTTCCTGCCTGATCTTACCAATTGACTTCTAAGAAACTAGTTGAACTTTGCGAAGTAACGGTTTTTTCTTGAGAATCTGTATAGTTTCTTTATCATCCATAATCTCCATTATATGTCAGAATAGTTTGACACATTGTAGCACCTCATTCTTTACAAACATCACGTAATTGCTAGCATAAGTTATGAACAGGGTCCCTATTACTTGCTGGCTGGATTTCTTGAACAAAGTCCAACATGGCTTCTTAGGACCACTTTGACCTTCTTTGACGTGCAAAGTGTTCCCTTCCTCTCTCTGTATTCTAGAGAAACCAGGCGGGTAGGGCATGCAGACTTCCACTTTGAGATTCCCATAGAGGAAAACATATAAAGGAAAATATTCTTTCATGCCATTGATATGGTGGCCATCTCATTGAAGCTTCCACTGGAAGTAACAGATAAACCACTCTCATCTTGCAACAGGATTAAAGATTCTCCTTGTGATTGGCTTAATACATTTGGGGGAACCCTTTGTCAGTAGTCAAAAGCTCCAGGCAGGCCTAGGTGGTTATGGGCCCACTTGGCTTGGTATTATTTGGAAGGTAAAAGAAACTCTAGGCAGGACATGATTTACAATATAACCGAAGAGTTGAGAAAAAGTATAAATGCAAAATTAGAAAAAAGTATAGATACATAATATACAAGCTATTACAGAAATCTGTTTTAAACAATTAATGTGCTATGTCACATATTTTATTATTTCCTAAATGGTAACATGTTATTACATTTTTAGTGATTTCTGAAGGCATTAGCAGCAGGCATTCTTTTTAGTGCTATTCATTTAAGCAGACTGACTACTAATGCTTAATAATATTACATTCGGAGTTTTCATAGTTTGTAATTTGTGCAGGTAACTTGTACAAGGGGAGGCCTTGGGACTGGTTTGAGTGGTCTTCATGTGCTGCCAACATACAGTGGAATAAAAGATGTATTCAGGAAGGTTTATATGGAACGTGGATTGCTTGGGCTTTATCGAGGAGTAGGTATGGGCTTGCCATGCTTTCTTGCTTCTATCATGTCATTCTGATATTAGCATGCATAGATTGTTCTTTTCCATTTCTATGATTTGATCTGTGTTCTTTTATTAGAGTATGTTATGCCTTTAGATATTTTTTGTTGTAAAATAGTGTGAGTGGATGCATATTCATGTCTATTTTGAAGAATTTTTATGACAATTATTTACCAACAAAAATGATACAAGGGCTGGTGACTGTTGCAAGGAGCTTGAATGAAGTAGTCATTAGTGGATCTACCTATTTTAATTGAATCTAAAATTTTGAAGAATTCAATCATTTAAGCTGAATGTGAGCATATATAATCGTCTCCTTCACACACACTGAAAGTGCCGTAACTGCCATGAGATGGTCTATAAGAGTAGGAGTGAAAAGGAAATGGACAGGAAACCACGAGGAGTTATCATGGAAGCAATAACTCAGGTGGTAATGTTGCACAGAGGTCCTAGGTTCTTGTTAAGCATAGACAAATACGTCCTTCCGTTGGTTAATTTGTGAAGGGACTAGAATGATTTCACTTGCAAATCGGTCAACATGGCATTCTTGAGTCATTTTCTCTTATTGTCTCATTTTGTAATCCACCTGCATTATGGATTTTCAGGATAATCCAAGGGAATACTATACACTCAGGTATCCCTAGCACCACTAAGGGAAATGTCTATTTATACGATACTGAAACGAATATGGGCATATGAGACACTTGCAGTGGGAGGTCGAAAAAAGCAATTATAAAGAATGTAACTTTTTTTTTGGGTGAGTACAGTTATGTTAAGGTGCTCACGTAAAGAATGTAAGTTTCAAATACAAACAAGCAAAACACTTCACTCGGTTCACAACTAATATGGCATTTTGCATTTGCACTTGGAATGTTTCTTCATGCATTTATCGCGTACTTATCTTATGTTTTTTATTGATCAAATCCTGTTCTGTGATAACTAACTTTGTAGAGAGTTAACAGAAATTACGGTGGTTTAACACAATTGCATACAGCTGGAGATATATGTCAGGAAGCTTGAATTGAATATTATTCGGTGATGTTCTTGTGAAATTTATTTTTGATATAATTTTAAGAAATCGTCACCCTATCTAATTAAAAGAATTGTGAATTGCTTCCGTGGATCTTTGAAAAGGTAAGATATATATATATATGTTATCAGTAGCTCGATGTTTTCAAATTGTTAATGTCATTTGTCCATAATAGAGCTTCCATTAGAAAAGAGAATTCAATTAGTAACCCTAGTACCGAACAGAAACTGCAGTGCACAGATTTCCTAAGTCCAACCCCACAAAAAATAGCAAAACAGATTTCAAAAAATTCACAAAAGGTTACTAATGTTTACATATCTGTTTTTCTTCAGCTCCAACACTTGTTGGGATCCTGCCTTATGCTGGTCTGAAATTTTACATATACGAGGAGCTCAAGCGCCATGTTCCTGAAGAGCACCAGAAATCAGTAGTGCTGCGTCTCTCTTGTGGGGCTTTGGCTGGTTTGTTGGGCCAAACATTCACTTATCCATTAGACGTGGTCAGAAGACAAATGCAGGTATGAATTGGAAACGACACCTTGGTATATTAGGATTTACTCTTTCTCACTCAATTGAGGCAGCTGTATGGTAAACTTTGATGATTTTCTTATACTTTTGCTTCAAGTATTGTGTTTAACATTTTGTTATTTCGTTACATGGATATTGCATATTCAGGTTCAGGGTCCTGAATTCTCCACAAGCACAATGCAAAGTCTCCGCCTAATTGTCCACAACCAAGGTTGGAAGCAGTTGTTTGCAGGCCTAAGCCTCAATTATATGAAGGTATCATAGGGACCCTTCATGAATGTCAAAGGTCTAAAATGTGCACTGATATTTCAGCAAATAGCCACGCTCCCTCATGTGCATCAACATGCACATCCACACCAACTCCCATGGACAAAATATTACACAGAAACTTGCATTTGAGCAAACAAGAAAACAAATGCATCCTTATGCAAGTGTGTGCACTTCTTGGGTTAGTCAAAAATACATTGTGCACATGCACACCTGTGATCCTCTTGTTGACATAACTTGACAGATGAATGCTGCATTGCGTTTAGTGCACACAATCTACACGTAATTTTTTATGTAAAATACAAACGTACATACCCACAATACACATGTTCACTCACTCGGACTCATGGACAAATGATCCTGTGCACTTGAGTTTGTACCAGTTTTTGGCATAAATTTAGTAAAATAGAATTGGCTGTTAAGAATATCATAGTACACAAACGAATATCATAGTACACAAATGAATGTCATAGTACACAAACCAGGTTAACATTATAAATATATATATATATATATATATATCATAGTACACAAACCCATGGGGATGCGGCACTCAAACAGATGTACACCTACTTTAGATCCATACCCCTTCCATGTATACATGTGTACATGTGGTCTATGAATGCATCCCTATGATGATACTGTTTGTATGTTATATCATGTATAAACACCTCCTGTTGTTTTAGTATACATGATGCACCTGGGCTTGTGTTTATGTTCTACTTGGTGTGTGGATGAGGTGATGAGCTATTTTCTGTTGTGCATGTATGGATGTGTGCTTATGTGTATGTATGCGTATATAGTTGCTGTTTGCCTATGGGCACGTATGTGCATCCGAAGCTCTTAATAGGCATAGACCAACAGCCTTGGTACTAAAATATAGCCTTCATATGTCCTTGATGAAAGAGAGAGTCAAACTATAGGTACCATTCTATTGTGAAGTCGTCTTCTTTCACTAAAGAACCAAATTTCTCGCACTTTTCAAAAGCATCAGAAGCAACCAAAGCAGCCATTGTTTTTGTATACCACACAAACAACTGCTAATATTAAAGAAGTGTTTGGATTGCAGATTGTTCCTTCTGTGGCTATTGGCTTCACCGCATATGACATGATGAAATCATGGCTTGGTGTTCCTCCTCGAGAGAAAGCTCAACCAGCCCCTTCTTGAGCTGATGCAACTCATTGTATTGTCAACACTAAAAAGTACATGTATCATTGCTTAGTTAAATGGCCTGCCATTCAGTTGAAGCCCATGGTTGAATTGGAAAGAGATCAAGTTTATGACCTTAAAGTTTTGGGTTGTAATCCAGCTTACTTATCAAAGAGAAAAGAGGGAAGAGCAGGCCAAGCTATAAAAGCGTAATCAAGATCAGCGATTCACAAGTCCATGTAAACCTACATCATCGCAGAGAAGAAAAATTGATGAGGATTGCAG
>NW_006499912.1:1738944-1765785 GCF_000471905.2 Amborella trichopoda | reverse complement strand
AGGCGCACCTAATAAAATAAAATAAAAATAATTTACAAAATAAATTGATCAAAATACCCCCTAAAACATTTCGAGGGTATTTTGATCAATTTATATTTTTTGAATTATTTTTAAAATATTTTTATTAGATTCTAATATTTTTTAAGTATAGACACTTAAAATTTCAAATGATTTGGATTTGTATGAAAAAAAAAAAAATCAAATACAAAATGAAGTCGTGACCATTGGATTGGGCCCAGATTCATTCTGGGCTATTGACTGACACTATAGATGTCAGCCCGTGGGCTGACATGATCTTTTCCATATATATATATAAAAGGGTGTGAATGGTAAAACTTACTTAATAGTGCCTTGTTCTTTATTCCGCGAATATAAAATAAGTAACGGCATAGTTGTTATTGGGGAAGGGTACTTGTGATATTTGTACTAAAAGATAAAGGGCATGTTTGTCATCTTGAACATTTTTAAAATATTTAATAAAAGACAAGGGCCTTTATGGTAATAAAGCTCTTAGAATTTTACATCATAATTAATCTTGTCTTTCAGTAAAAATATAAACAATACCTTCTCAAATGACAAAAGTGTATTTACCCATTTTATAGCATTGAAATAAAGAAAATGACAACTAAAGCAATTTTAAAAATATACATCAAGGAAAAACCTTAAAAACGCCTATAAGCGAAATGCTACAGTACTTCGCCACCGCCACGGACTTGCTTTGTCCATGGCGGTTTATTGAACAGACCTGCAACGGACGGTGCACCGTCCGTTATGGTTCCATGTCATTTTTTGACCGTCACGGACCTAGTATGTCCATGATGTTACTGCCGCAGACATGCTACGTTTGTGGCGATCGAAAAATACACGTTGCCTAATTTTTTCGGACGGTGATGAGTCTATGGACAAAAACACTATTCATTTTCGCCCATAGGCATTGCGTAGTGTCTTCCTTCTCTAAATGTAACTTATAGAACTTGGTTCGGTGTGAACTATAAAAAAAAAATCCATAGTATGTGTGTGTTTTACAGAATAAGAAAGAATGTTATACAAACACATTTTTAAATTTGTTGTGATGGTATGAAACCGTAGGCCGATGGCAAGCTAGAGGATTCTTTGGTATCCGATGAAGGGAAATATGGAGGCGTTCGAAATGATCAACGCACCAGTAAAGGGATGCTTTTGGGCATTGGTCAAGTGAGTTTGTCGTAAATAGTTGCATGGCTCAATTTTCTAATGTTAATATAAAATCTAGAAATTATGGTATACTCAATGATTATTTTTTTGATATTTTTAAGCTCCATTTGCACATAGCACCAATTCAATATTGAATTGCATCCATTGTTATAACAATGAATAGTGGAAAAACATATATTTCTTTTTTCAACATTACCAACAAATTTGGGTGTTGTGATGCATTCTTTTACTAAACAAATCCACAAAACAAGAGCTAAGCATGAATAAGCTCATGTGGACCAAACTGGGATGCAACCTACTACTTTTTACTCAAATTGAGGAAGTGACAATTGTCCAATCGGACCCTTAACAAATATCCATTAATTTAGATTATTTTCAAAAGATTTTTTTACAAAATCCCTCTTCTATGTTTGAATTTAGATTCATGTCAAGTTGTTCCCCTGAGTTTAAAGTAAATCTTAGCTTGTTACTTGAAGACACTTAGTATGCCTCTTGACGTTTGTGGTATCAGGTTTATTGGTAACCTTAAACTATCTGAAATAGAGATCATGATATATATACAACTTCTTAAAATCGCATCCATATCTTTGTAGAGACTAGAGAGACACAATCTATTGACAAATACATTAAAATGTGGAAGTATTAGTCAATGTTATACATTAATATATGCAAAGTATTGTGTTCGGATCATGGGAGTACAGGAGCCCCATGAACAATGTTTTGAAATTGTGTTTGATTTGCACCAACACAGCTGAGAAATGGTCTTGGAGAGCCTCAGCGTCAGATGTTCTCATTACTAGTTTTCTTTGAGAATGTTTTAAAACTTAGAAAAAGGAACGGTTCTACAAAAAATGGAACTATTAGGAATGTTTTTGGAATCATGATACAAGAGTTGTACACTCAAAAGACCCAAAACTTAGACCTCAAGGATACTCTCAGAAGATATGTCTCGAGCCAACATCAAGTTGTTATATACTTGATAAACAATTGTTGATAAAATACCAATGAACATGTTTCATAACATATTTGCAAGATGCATTATAAATGTAGTAACGAGATGAAGAAAAACTACGACTTGCCATAGTAGGCCCCAATATGCCTTAAAAGTAGTTTGTTATTGAATACATCTTGACGACTGATTGATGATAAAAGACCTCAAATAATCATGATATAAAACTAAACTCTACGACTTATTATATTCTTATGGCCTCTATATGCGTCTCCATACGATATTGGAGGAGCTTGAATTATCTTTGATGTATCATCAAATCCATCGTTCTTCAAAGATGAGTTGATAGCCAACCCTATGAAACCTCATATATCATATTAAAATAAGTTAAAACTTTGCAGATATTCTTAATGAGGCCTTTAGTGCCTTTGGTCCGAGAATCATACAAATTGGACACCATTTGGCACAATATATAGATCTTTCAGTTGCTAAGATATACCCTGTCCTCTAGTTCCCTCATGATATACAAGAATTGATCCAAATACTTTTGAAAAATCATATTTGAGTTTTCCCAAAGTTTCAGTTATTTGGAGATGATTTGGCCCCTGATATGTTCCCATCGAAAACTAAGACTCATATTTGTCGTCTGTCAGGGACATATTTTGCAGCTAAGAAGATCTCCAGTTACTAAAATTGAGATTCCACCCAATCTATAAGGAGTTTCTCATGGGAATTAGACCATTGAATTCTTGGCTCAAAGGCCTATCAACCATGGGAGGGCAGTATCCTAAAGGATCTCTCATGTGAAAGCAGTTTGAGCTGCACATAAGTCATAAAGTTGTGCTAAAGCTTGACCACGGGTCCTAAATATCCTAAGATATGGTGTGCTTTGGTCTCAGATTTGTGGAGGTGTACATTACGAGCCCCTTACAAGATTATCAAGTTCCTAATGTCTATATTCCCCTAAGAAGAAAGTAATTAGACCCCCAATGTTCAGATCTGCTGTTAAAATCTTTAGGAGAAATTGGTTATCTTCAACGAGCTATACCCCTATTATTGATCCATTTGGGGTGAGATTTGGATGGCTGGGTTTATTTTTTAATCCTCTATTATCATACAAAATTTCAAGCCAAAAGGACTTAGTATTAGATAGTGGCATCAATTGGACTCAAACATAGCAGCATTGCTCTCTAGCTTGACTGATGATAGATCCCTAATAATTGATTTCCTCGATTTAATCAAATTCAAATTTTAGAGACTCTATAGTTCAAATGTAATAAAAGCTTATCATCATAATCTCTTGGAGGTATTTTGAATTTAAAATCAAGACTGATGCTTTTATCATGCAACCACCCTGTGAGAGAGTTGGTTCCTCATACAACCACCCTGTGAGCGAGTTGGTTCCGGTGATTAAGCTAGCAATAATAATGCTTTGTTTTTATCATCTCCTAGCCTCTATTTAAGCCCCATTAATGTAGTGGGGAGGGGGGAATTGATCAAATAAAGGAGGGACTTATAGAATTGGTTTTCATGTGATAGAGAAAGAGAGAGTGATGCTACACTAATTCTTACAAACGTAGTAAAGGAGATAGGACCATGATACACCCTTCTTCCGCATGTGAAGACATTCAATATAGAGAAAAAGCTAAGCCACTAACCCTGACACACTTGCAGCTTAGATCTTGAAAAGGAGCTGAATATGGATAGTACCAATGCATATGTTCAGGTATACAAGCATGACATGCCTATTGGTATCGATACTTCCCATTGTTTCTGTATATTTTCTTTCTTGAGGAATTGTATACACCCGAATGAAGGGTGTCCAGCATGTATAAAGTCCTGATGTAAAATGTAGCAGCAATTAAGAGTGCCTAGAATTCCTCTCTAAACCCATTTTATGTTAAAAAAAAATCATTTCTATGAAATTTATGGGCCAATTTGTCCATCTATTTGTTAGTTCTTTAGTTCCTCACATATGTTTTGGAGTCATGATACTATCACTAGAACATTTGGGGTGAGACAAGAACATCATGGGGGAAGATTTGAGATTCTTTCTATTGTATCTGTTTCTTTTTCTAATATCAAATAAGTATAACTCAATGATTCATATCCACTTTGAATTTTATTTTCTAAAATGGAACTTCATTAAAATAAGCCTTAGACTTAAACAATTTAACACTTTACTCTTTTCAACTATCCCAACTCATAGTCATGCGTGTCTTGATAGATGTTTTAAAATTAAGTCAAAAAATATGGGTAAAATATTGGGAAATTATCGCTAATATACCCATATTTTAAAAAAATTGGGAAAAAAAAAACCCAACTTCCCAAAATTTCGCCCACAACCTTTTTCCTCATTTTTGTAAAATTTTGGACGAAACTACCTTTTATGGTAGTCTTTGTACCGTAAAAAGAATTACGGTATTAAAAATACCGTAATATTTAATTTACGGTAATATAGTTACGGTATTGTTTTTCCAAAGAATTACGGTACTTATAGTACTGTATACTTCCAAAATGTTATACAGTATTAAAGTTACCGTAATATGGTATTGTATTTACAAGGACTTACGGTACTCGTAGTACCGTAATAGTTCCAAAATCTTATATGGTAGAAAAGTTACCGTAATTAGCTTCAAAAGCCCTCTAAATTATCGTAATTAGCTCCAAAAAACCATTAACATCATGCATTTTCACAATTCCTCCAAATAAATGAAGAAAATCACACTTTCCCAAGTTACTTGGAATACATAGTTGGGGATAGTTGGGGATATAAACCAAAGGTCTCGTCATTTCAGTGATTGGAGTGCTTTAATACCAATGCTCCAAATCATTTCCGATGCTCTGCCAATCCTTATTTCGAGAACTATTTAGCTCCCAAGTGCATCAGCAGAATTCTCCGCTTCTTCTCTTCTTCTTTTTTCTATGCAAATCTCCCCTTCTACTAATTGGTTGAGCTTAGATGATTGCATAAATCCTACTGGAAGAGAGGTTTATAATGGAATGGCCAAATCACCACCTAAGTGGCCACTTTAGTTTATCATTCACATACTCATGCACCTCATTAAAATAATTTCTGAGAAGCACCTGACATTCCTCCCTAATTTTTCCTGAAAATGAAGTTTGGATTTTCTAAATATCCAAATTACATGGACTAATATTTTTAGGTGGTGATTGCACCTTGGATAATTTGCTCTTCTTGAAGATGGATTTTCAATCGAAGGACCTAGCCACCTTGGATAATGTGAAAATACATTTATTTAGAGGGCTTTTGAAGCTAATTACGGTAACTTTTCTACCGTATAAGGTTTTGGAACTATTACGGTACTACGAGTACCGTAATTCCTTATAAATATAATATGGTATCCATATTACGGTAACTTTAATACCGTATAGCATTTTGGAAGTATTACGGTACTACGAGTATTGTAATTCTTTGTAAAAACAATACGATAAATATATTACCGTAAACTAAACATTACGGTATTTTTAATACCATAATTCTTTTTACGGTAAAAAAACTACTGTTAAGGGTAGTTTCGTCCAAAATTTCGTGAAAATGAGGAAATAGGGTGTGGGCGAGGTTTTGGGAAGTTAGACATTTTTTTCCAATTTCTTTAAAATATAGGTATATTAGCGATAATTTCTCTAAAATATTACATAATTAATATCTTATATTTAAAACTGACTATGCAACCTTTGTTTTTTGTTTTTGTTTCTTCAAATTGTCGTGTACCATGGCATCATCCATTCATTTACTAGACCCCATTATATTTTTAGGCAGTATAAGTAAAACCATAAAGGATAACTCCTTAACTTATAGCATAGATATATGTGAATGTTAAAATGCATGTAATATTGATGCACTATTGGACTTGTGTGTTGAGCAATCTTGTTGGTCTATAATCTTATGTAAATAAAGAGAATGTTACATGTTACATAGAAAATGCTCTTTTTATTAATTTGTATAATACATCCAACTTAAGGATGAAACAGTTGCAAGGATTGAAGACAGGATTGCCACCTGGTCACTTATTCCAAAAGGTATAGTGATGGTTAGCTTTTTCTTGGTTCAATTAACAACTTCATTTTCACTCTTGGAATCCTCTTTCTTGAAATCTTTCTTTAAATGTGTCTGTGTTTGTAGATAATGGTGAAGCCATGCAAATATTGCGTTACGAACATGGGCAAAAATATTTACCCCATCATGATTTTTTCGGCAATGGAGGCCAGGACTTTCTCAATGGTGAGCGGGTTGCCACAGTGCTAATGTATTTATCTGATGTAGAAAAGGGAGGTGAAACAGTATTCCCACTTTCTGAGGTATGAGTCATTCTTCATTGGGTGAGGTTTGTATAGAGTGTCAACCTTGTACAATTGAAGTAAGGTGTAACTCAAAATTATGTCGAAAATGCAGTTGTGGTGCCGTAAGGCTTTGTGATGATATGAAAATCTATTGTTGCCTCCAATTAAGAAATTTAAAGTTCCAAAATGGGGACGATCAAGCAGATCTATAAATACTTAAAAATATCGAAAATGGACGGTCCATATAATGTGTTAGAAGATGAACTATTTTTAGGACTAGAGATCCCCTTTTTTCAATTGCATGAATCTTGAGGTTGAGATGATTGATTTGAGGATCTTTTAGCATAAGAACAACATTCGCTAGTGGGTTTTTTAGGTGCATCGTACTTGTATAATATAAGGTTGACGCCTCATATAAACTTTTCCTTCTTCATTTCTTTGAGTGGAAAAAATATCTACTTGATAAATCTTCCTTTTTCCTTGCAGGCTATGTATGTACAACCAAAAGATGATGGTTCATGGTCTGACTGTGCAAAAAGAGGCTATGCAGGTTTGTTGTACAATTTGATGCAGTTTTTTTATTGCTTTAAAATTTTCTCATACAACAGATACACTAAAGGCTCATTTAATAACTAGAAGTTCTACGTACAGAAGCTGGAAGTTCCAGTTTCCTGTAGCACATCCTTGTTTGATATTAGACAGTGCTATAAGAAACTGACTTAGGAAGCTTTGGGTTCTCAAAAACTAAAAACTTGTAGCTTCCATCCCCCCCATAGAAGTTAACATATCCGTTTTTTAGGAAGTTCGCCTCTCACTCTCTACCTTACTTCTTATGTCATTTCTCTCACTCTTTAATTCATTTGACTCTTCAACCATCACTTTCTTTTTCTAAATTCTATCTTTTCAACCATGCCTTTTGTATCTCTAACTAATCTCTCTAATTATATCCCCTCTCTTAATGCACCCCTCGTCTAAGTCTTTGCTCGTCTTTCTCTCTAACTCTCTCTTACCATAGCATTTCTCTCTCTCTAGCCATGCTCTTTCTCTCCTAAACTCCTCTCTGTCAAACTATTCCTCTTCTCTCTCAATTCCTTTCTGTCTACAATCATGCCCTTTCTCTCTCTAACTCCTATCTCAAATAGTGATATTCTCTCTAACTATGACTTCTCACTCTCTTATTGTGCCATTTCTCTCTCTTACTCCATTTTCTCTCTAAATGTGTGCTCTCTCTTTCTATATATTATTTCTTTTCTAAACATGTCCCTTTTCTCTTTCCAAGTCATTTCTCTATCCATGTCCTTTGCCTCTCTAAATGTGCCATTTCTCTCTTAAATCCTCTCTCTAACCATGTGTATGTGTGTATGCGCACGTGTGTGTAGATGTGATGCCTAATTTTGCAATGTTGTGTTAGATCACTATGAAACCTGATCTTTGTAGTTTAAAACTTCCAGACAAGTTATCAAACAGGTATTCTGGAACTTCCAAGTTCTAGGAAATCCCTAGCTTCTAGTTACTAAATGCCCCAAAACAAATTGTGATGCAGGAAATTGGTTTTTTGATTGGTATTTGTTTAATTATTCATCAAAGGTATTTTGGGTTAATAAATTATCTATATTACAAACATAACAAAATAAGTGACATAATTGATTTTTCGGTTGCTGATCCTTCTTCTATAAAGTGAAACCAAAGAAGGGGGATGCAATATTGTTCTTCAGTCTTCAACCCGATGCATCACTCGACACAAGTAGTTTACATGGGAGTTGTCCAGTGATTTCTGGTGTAAAGTGGTCGGCAACAAAGTGGATTCATGTGAGGAGTTACATGACAGATTGGGGGACCTGGTTCAAATTCTAATATGTCAATAAAATTAAGGACGCCTTTTGCAGCTTCCAAGGGGAGTGTGAGCCTACATACTTGGGATGTGGTAGACCTAGACTACTTCTAATGAGTCTTTCCATGTATCCCCAAAGCTTGTTGGAAGACTCTAATCAATAAGAAATAAATAAGAGGTGGTTACGTTTACTGAGGAAGAAACATTTTGTTGGTTCAGCTCTGGTTTTCAGTGATGGAAATTCTAGGTACTCATTGGTAGAGCTTGGTTCACCTCTGGTTTTCAGTGATAGAAATTCTAGGTACTCATTGGTAGAGCTGAGAATTTTTCGGATCGGGTCCAGATCCGAAAAGTATACATTAGATCTGAATCAGATCAGATCTAGAATATCCAGATCAAGATCTAAACTCGGATCGAGCTTAGTTATAGTTTTGTCTATTATATCTAGATATAGAATTTTGTCTATTATACATCGGACCCGTATCCAACTTGAATTACTATTCAGATCTAGATTTTGGATCCAGATATGAATTTCAAATCCAAAACTTGGATCCATACACATATCCAGATAAGATCCAAATTTCGGATTTTGGATCCAGACCCGGTAATTCTCACCCCTACTCATTGGTACCTTATGCATGGAAGGTATTCCTATGAAACAAATGCCCTATAGTTATTGAGATGAACTTTTTAAGAATAATTTTGAGGGAGATTGTTTATGAGTCGAGGGGTCTTTGACCATCAAATGCTCATCTTTAATGGGAGGCATGAAAGGGGAACCAATCAAAATGCAAAATGAATAGTTAAAGGATATCAGTTTTGAACTTACAATTTTATTTTATTTTGCATTTTAATTATCCACATGATTGAAATTATTGATCCCTGAAACCATGGATCCAAAATTCATATTTAAAAGACCAATTTTTGAGGGAGAATGCACATGAATGAGTGAGTCAGCAGACTCACCAAAACCTAGTTCTGATTTTAATTGTTCAAGAAAAACCAAAGGGAAAAGTATATGATGTTGCATGTTATATCCATGAATGTATAAACAAACACTCCGGACCATCCGATGTTATCGACAGATAGTTGTGAGTGCTTAATCTCCATTCAAAGTCCACCATCAGTAATTTTCACAGACTCCAACTGTTTATAGGAACTACACATACAATGGCAATGCAAATATCCTCTATATATAAGAATGAACACATTGTTCACACGGGTGCTTATCGCACAGGAAGTGATTTATTCAGTAGCTAGTTCTGGGGGTAGTGGGGCCTTCCTAAAGCTAGACTTTGAAAAAGCCTACGATAGAGTGAAGTGGGACTATCTAGACGATATCTTGAGACTAATGGGCGTTGGAGTTAGATGGAGAGGATGGATTACGGGTTGCTTAGCTACGACTCATGTCTCCGTCCTTCTCAGCAGAAAGTCATGTGGTTACTTCAAAGCTTCGAGAGACCTCAAGCAAGGAGTTTCGCTCTCCCCTTTTCTTTTTACCCTGGTTGACTAATCTATCAGCAAGATACTTGAGTGTCTCAGGTAGCGGCACGGTTAAGGGGCTGCTACCAAGACCGGGGGGCTTTCCCCTAACCCATCTTCAATGTGCCGATGATACCATGCTCATGCTTGAAGCCTCGGACGACAATATTCACAACACTTGGCTTTTCCTTAAATGCTATGAGCATATCTCGGGGGCTAAATTAAATACGGCTAAAACTAGGTTGTTGGGGGTCAACTGTGATGAGGCTCAACTCAATGACTGGGCAATTTGGATGGACTGCCTAATCGATTCATTCCGTACTAAGTACCTCGGTATCCCTTTGTCTGTTACCTCTTTGCCAAGAGCCTAGTGGGATCCTTTAATTAGTCGATTCCAACACAAACTTGATGGGTGGAAGTCCAGATATCTATCTCTGAGGGGGAAGAATCACTCTTATTAAAGCCACCCTTTCAAGCCTGCCCATTTACTACTTATCCCTTTTTAGAGCTTCGCCTTGGGTCATTAAGAAGCTTGAGTCCTTGATGAGGAATTTCATCTAGAGTGGCAATCAACATCGAAAGAAGATTCATCTTCTTAAATGGTCCTCGGTTTGTCTGCCCAAAAAAGGACGCCTGCGTATCAGACATTTTGAGCCAGTAAACGATGCCTTGCTCACTAAATGGTGGTGGCGCCAATCGAGAAATTATGAGCTTCTATGGAAGAACATTATCTTAGAAAAATATGGTAGAGACCTAGGAGGATACAATGATCGTCACTTTCCTGCTAGAGCCAAGGTATCCTGGGTGTGGAAAGGAATTCTCTCGGTGAGGAACTTGTTTCAGGCTTACTGCAGGATGGTAGTCGGGTGTGGCTCGGCAACTAAATTCTAGCATAGCAAATGGCTACTGCAATACCCCCTAAAAGATACTTTTCCAGAGCTTTACCGAAGGTCTACTCAAAAATTTGCTAACGTTGAATCTGTGGTTTCTTTGATTGGCATTTAACCTGTGTGGGATGCAATCCTGGATGTTCGTAGAGTAAATGGGATCGTGAAACAACAATTTATGGTGGCTTTAAACGATTTCTTCTACTACCCTTTCAGGAGGGACAGACTGGTTTGGACTCCTACTCCCAATGGGGCCTTCTCAGTGGCATCCCTTTATGACATTCTATACCATGATCGTCATTTTGACGTCAACTGCAAGATTGTGACCTTTTAGAAATGGAAAGCCCCGCATTGTGTCAAGGCTTTCTTGTTGTCCTCTGACGATAGATCAGCTTCGCAAGAGAGGTATGATCATCCCTTCTGTGAGCATTCTTTGTCAAGAGATGAAGAGATGCTAGACCACCTTTTTTTGCACTTTACTTTGACACATACAATTTGGAATTGGGCCCTTAAAGCAGCGGGTTTCTCTTGGATCCCACACTCCTTTATAGATGGCACTCTCCTGCAAATCTGGACCACCCCCTCTCCTTTCTCCTGGTTTGACTCTGTGGAGGATTTTCTTGGCTGCAGTGATTTGGACTATTTGGAAAGAAATAAACCATCACTCCTTCGAAGGAAAAAAGGAAAATTTTGTTCAAATCATTAGAACCTCTCAAATGGTGTTGGTCCATTGGGGATCTGTAGTAGGGCCCTTTTGTTCAATTCCGAAGGAGAATTTCTTCACTCATCTTAAGGAACTTCTCATCTTCAGGAAGCAGAAACCATCTCGAAGTGCCTTTTGGGTGAGACCACCTTCCGGTTGGCTCAATCTAAGTGTCGACAGCAGTCTTAGGCCTCAAGAAGGCTTAGCAGGTTATGGTGATATGCTCTGTAACTCCAATGGAGAGGTTTTATGGTAATATCAAGGAAGATCCCATATTTGCGACATTAGCGAGATTGAGTTAAGGGATCTGAAAGAAGGGATTCTAAAACTACAACCTCGAGATGCTAGAAGCATTATTGAGGGGGACTCAGCCAATGTCATATCCAGGTGCAGAAATCCAGACTTGGTTCCATGGGCCTTAACGTCCACCATGGATATCGTTGTCTCAAGGCTACAAGGCAGGGAAGTGGCCTTTCACCACATCTTTCGTGATTGTAACATGGAGGTAGTAGCTTTGTTGTAACCAGGCTCTTTTCGTTCGGGTTGGATTGGCTTTTTGATCTCTTCTTTTCTTTTCCTTTATGTTCTCGTAACTCTTCATTTTCTCAATGAAATTCTTACCTTTTAAAAAAAAAAGGGAAAAAAGAGAACATTGTTCACGCACAACATGAACAAAGAAATGGGTACGGGGATATTTTTTGTTCAAATTTTTTGCAGATCATCATTGTTTTACCTAGTGGACAATTCCAAAGAAAGAAAGAAAAAGGTTGTAAGGCATCCACCTTAAATAGTCTCTGGAACTAGAATTTGGCCCAGGCTTTATAGAAGAGTGCAGTTCACATAAGCCATCCACCCTTAAACAGTCAAAGTATGTTGCGCCTACAAACCTTGCCAAAAAATGCACTTACGAGGTGCTAAACACCCTTACAATGGCCTTAAATTTTATTTCCACATTTAGTTATGAAATTCCTATTTAGTATTTTGATTTAAGTCCTTTCTCTATAAGAGGTGGAATAGAATATTCAAGTTGAAGCATAATGATCATATGTGGATAATCATTATGTCCCATAATAGGTTCCATTCTTCTATCCTTTCTTGAGACTAGGAGTCGATGACCATTCATAACTATTACCTTGACACCAAAGAAGTGTTTGATCCAATGCTTTATTTTATATCCTAGTTGATCCTGATTCGACATTAGAAGTATTGCCAAAAGGTGCCATGTTTTGGGGTGCCAAACACCATTACGATGGCCTGAAATTCTATTTCCACTCCTAGTTATGAAATTCCAAGTAGGGTTGGCGTTGGGCTGGTTGGCTTTGGCTCGGGCCAAAAAAACTAATGCTTGCACCATAAAATGTGGCCAGAGAGCTGGGCCAGGGCTAGGCCACCACATCCTGAGGGCAGGGTTGGGCTGAGCCTGGGTTAAATCCGCGACAAGGCTTGCCCGACCCAATTTACCCAAATTTTTTTTTATTGTCTTAATACTTACTTTTGTTTTACTTTTATTGTATATCGCATGACCCTAATTGGCCTTGACAAGGCCAAAGCCAGGGCTTCTTCAGCCGTATCAAGGCTAGGCCAAGCTTGGGCCGGCTCTATAAGGACTAGGGCAAGTTTGGTCCAGCCCAAACCCAACATGTTTGCACCCCTGATTTCAACTCCAAAAATCTTGCAAATCAAGCTAATCTATAAAAATTAAAAATTAAGACACACCATTTATGACTTCAAATCCCCTTTTCATGTCCATACATATCGTAGTCAAGAAGAAGAAGATCAAATGAAGAAACAACCTTTTCTATTGGGTTTTTGAAGCACATGCTACTTCTAAAGTATAAGTTTGAAAGCAAAACGTGATATAAACTCACTTCTTTGTGTGGATTATGCACATACTGATATCTTGATGGGCGTAGGCTTTATTTGTGGATATGGAGTTTTACTTTAAGTGTAAAGTAAAAGTGAGCGAATGTTTTGAAGGTAATGCTTATCACACTTCTTCTTGACCCTAAATACATAATAACATGTGAAAATTTCTAATGTGCTACTAAAAACCTTGATTGGATTATCTATCAAATAGATTGTCTAGAGTCGATTTTGTAGCGGGCATCTTCTTCGAAAATTTCTTTAAGCTCTAACTCATTTTATTTCGTCTGTTAATTTTTAGGTCAAATAATTCTCTTAAGATTGTTTATTGCTTCATACTTCTATTTTAATTCTACAATCTAAAATGAGATCAGAGATCTCTTAAAATCAATCAAGTAAAAATCTACATTTTACAAGCCAAATATATGCCAAGCACCTAAATTTTTTTTAAAAAGTTAATCTTTAAATAAATAAATTGATCAAAATACAATCATAATATAAATGAAATGTATGCGATAAGACCATTTATTTTTAATATAAGTTAACTACAATTATTATCGACCATTAGATATGAAATTGAGTGGTTGGGATACTGTCGTATGTGTTTCAAATTTTCATACTTTATTTGCCAAAAATCAACCCGTCGGGTTTAGAGTTTCCACACATAACAAGTAGTATCAGAGTTCAACAAGTAGTATCAGAGCCTAGTTTGGGGTTTTCAGTAGGTAGTAAAGATTTTGAATAACAACTGGTATCAGAGCCTGTTTTGGGGTTTCCGTATGGCAGTTTCGAATGCAAAGTTCGAGGTGGAGAAATTTGATGGCAAACATTATTTTTCAACAAGAATTATGAAAAAATTTATTTGGAAAAAGATAAAGAATTTATTAAGCTATCCAATGAATGTTGGCATGGGGAGTAGGTGATTTTGATATCAAGGTGGAGATTATTGAATTTAATGCTATCCAAAATCACCCATATATAGAAATCCCATATTATGTGGGATTGAGAGAGGGGGCAGGGCCTCATGTTCTTGAGATGCAAGATTTCTTCTTAAAGAGAAGGGAACTTCCTATTAATAGAAACATTGTGATGGTGTCTCTTGTAGACTCTCGAAGATTGAGAGGCTTGTTTCTTGTAGAGAAGCGGTTTCCATAGTGATTTTGAGTTGTTTACCCTTTTAATTAGAGGGAAAGCCAATTTCTTGTTGCTCTCACGTCTCTATCTGGTGTTGTCAATAATGGTTGCCAGAAGTAAAGAGAAGGAATGGAGAGTGGTTTAAAAGAGTTTGCTCAATTGGGTTTTATCGAGGTTTAAAGATGTAACTTTTTGTTCCAAAAATCTTTCTTTGATGCAACTTTTATTGGTATAATGGATTTCAGTTTGTCATGCCCGTGGATATAGCCCTTCTGGGGTGAACCACGAAAATCTTTGTTTTCTTGTCGTATGTATTTCATGTTTTATTTCTCGTACTTTATTTGTTAAAAATTAACCCATCGATTTTAGAGCTTCCGTGCATAACAAGTGGTATCAGAGTTCAACAAGTAATATCAAAGCTTGGTTTGGGGTTTTCAGTAGGTAATAAAGGTTTTGAATAACAAGTGGTATTAGAGCCTGTTTTGGGGTTTTCTGTATGCCAGTTTCGAATGCAAAGTTCGAGGTGGAGAAATTTAACGGCAAACACTATTTTTCAACAAGAATTATGTAAAAATTTATTTGAAAAAAGATAGAGAATTTATAAAGCTATTGCTAGTATGTGATTTTGATATCAAGGTGGAGACTGTTGGATTTAGTGCTATCCAAAATCACCCACATAAGGAAATCTCATATTATGTGGGATTGAGAGAGGGAAGTAGGGCCTCCTGTTTTTAAGATGCAAGATTTTCTCTTAGAGAGAAAAGAACTTTTGATTGAAAGAAACATTGTGATGGTCTCTCTTATAGACTCTTTTGATTGAAAAGCTTTTTTTTGTAGAGAAGCGGTTTCCACAGTGATTTTGAGTTGTTTACCCTTGTAGTTAGAGAGAAAGGCAATTTCTCGTTGCTCTGACGTCTCTATCTGGTGTTGTCAATAATAGTTGACAGAAGTAAAGAGAAGGAATGGAGAGTGGTTTAAAAGAGTTTGCTTGATTGGATTTTGTCGAAATTTAGAGATGTAACTCTTTGTTCTAAAATCTTTGATGTAACTTTCATTGGTATAGTGGATTTCAGATTATCATGCCCGTGGATGTAACCCTTCTAGGGCAAACTATATAAATCTTTGTGTTCTTGTTATATGTGCTTCATGTTTTATTTCTTGGGTTTAGAGCTTCCACGTACAACAAGTGGTATCAGATCTCAACATTTGATTGAGTGGGCACAAAGTACATAATAAAATTTATCAAATTGTATGGCACAGCTTATGCTATCGAATTTCACGCCTGACGGTTAAGGGTGACTGGATCACAATATTGATTGCCTCTTGGCCTAAATTGGGAAGCAGCAGCCCTAGCACAACAACAGCAGCATCAAGAGCTGGAGGTTTTTTGAATGCTGATGTTTTAGATCCACTCAAGAATTAAGCAAGAGAACCTGATGACTAGCATAGCAACAGTAGAATCAAGGGTTGGAGGTTTTTTAAATGCGGGTGTTTTAGATCCACTCAAGAATTAAGCAAGAGAACATCTACAAGGTCTGAAAGTGAAAACTCTACTAGTAAGGGGCCCCTGATTGCACATAGACTTCTTATTGCTGCATAAAAAATCTGCAATAATTTTCAAATGATAAAGTAACTGAGAATAAAGTAATTCCATAATAGAGATACCCAATCACCTTGAGGTTTCAGTTATATACTTCCTCTCTATATCTTCTACAATCTTAGTAGGAAACTAATAAATTATAGGAATTTAAAATATAGTAAGAGAAATTACAAGAGACTATCTTGGAAGGTAGAGGTGAAAGATTACCTTTCTTTCCAAATTATAGAAGCCTTGATACCCTCTCATCTTCAACGGAGTAATAACTTCAACCCAAATCAAAACTTAAGAGAGCAAATCATCCTCGGGTATATAATCCACCAAGTGACAACTATCAATCCAAAAATTAACATAAACAAGGACTAACTTGTTGGATTTGATGCTAGCCAAAATCACCCACATAAAGAAATCTCATATTTTGTGGGATTGGTTAAGATTGATCCAGATTATATGAGATTGAGATATTCTCATATTATGTGGGATTGAAATTGATATTGATAAGTTTCCTAGGGGAAATAGAAATCCGAAAGGGATTAGGACCCTTGGATATATATATATTGGTCTTTTGAGATATATGTAGGATCTATAAAAAATTTCCTATTTTAGTATGGATTCTTAACTTTATATATATGGGATGAAAGTGAGAGAATTTATGTGCCCAATTTGAGTCACCATATGCGAATGGTGGTTCCTCTAGAGAGAGAAGGAGATAAAGCCTCATGTGCATAATATACAATTTCTTCTTATAGATAAGAGAGCTTTTTATAAAGAGAAACATTGATGTTGCCTTCTGAATACTCTTGCAGAGTGAGAGGTTGGTTTATTGTAGAGAAGCGATTCTCATTGAGATTTTGGCGTGTTTCCCAATTTAGTTAAAGAGAAAGACAGTTTTTCGTTGCTCTCGCGTCTCTATCGGTGTTTTTGTTGGTAATGGTTGCCAGAAGCACAGAGAAGGAATGGAGAGTTATTTAAAAAGGTTTGCTCAACTTGGGTTTTTACCGAGGTTTGTTCCAAAACTTTGATGTAACTTTCATTGGTGTAGTAGATTTCAGCTTACTGTGCCCGTGGATGTAGCCCTTTTGGGGTGAACCACTTAAATATTTGTGTTCTTGTGTTATATTTTTTATGATTTATTTCTCATACATTATTTGCCAAAAATCAACCCGTATGGTTTAGAGCTTTCGCGCACAACAAGTGGTATCAGAGCATAATGTAACTAACATTAAATCATTACATCATTCGAAAGTTTCATTCATAACAAGACTATATTGGATCCATAAGAAAAGCAATAACAATTCATGAAATAACCTTAACTACTTATCACACAAATAAATGAATAAATAAAAACAAAAACTTGCACCACGGACAATTCTCGCACATAAAATATAGCTTAAATTGGACCAAAAGAATGAGAAGGTTTAGGTATTGGAATTTGTAATCTCATTCACTTAGCTCTGATACCAATATAGATGTGCATAAGGAAACAACATAAGGAAACAACATAAGATAAACAGACAATTAACACAAGGAGTAAACACAAAGAATAAAATAAACAAATGCACACCGAATATCTATGAACTAAGATAAGATAAGGATCTTACAAGCAGAGATCTTACAAGTAGAAGTAAGAATCTTACAAGCAGAAGTAAGAATCTTACAAGCAGAAGTAGAAATAAGAAGAAGTAGAAATAAGAAGAAGCACATCAAAAGCAGAAAACTAACCTGAAAGGCTCTAAGTAGCGCTTTGCTGTTACAACTGACTAAAACATCCCTATTTAGGCACCAGACTTGAAATCCAGATTCCAAAACATAATAAAATAAGACAGCTGGCCAGGACAGGTGGCCATTATGAACA
This sequence comes from Amborella trichopoda, assembly GCF_000471905.2. The sequence goes on along the minus strand of NW_006499912.1, from coordinate 1,747,985 downwards.
GTAAAAAGTTGATGTACAGTGGACAGTTGGCCGACATGAACAGTGTACAGGTGGCCGACATGAACAATGAACAGTGGACAGGTGGCCGACATGAATAATATTGAACAGTGTTACCGACATAATGTGTTGAACAGTATTGCCCACAGAATAGTGTTGAACAGTGTTGCCGACAGAATAGTTTTGAACAGTTTTTTTTCAATCAGTGTCATAATTCAGGGGGTAACCATCAGAATCGTAGCTTGGTGGAGAAGGGTTGGAAGGGCTGTGTGAGGGTTCAATGTATGTATCATCACTGGAACTATCTGTTTGTATTTTTGCAGGAGGAGGATGATCTGCAAGCCATATGTGCAACTGGTGTAGCAGTGCAGCTCTTCGGGGAGTTTCATCATTCCAAACTGTGGTTCCTGTATAAACATCCAAAGGAATCCAATCTGGCTAGATTCTGTTAATGTAGCACATGAGAATTTTTAACTCTTTCCATAATTCTGTCTGAAATATCCAAAAATTCAGCAGATTAGAATCATACCATCTAATTGTTTGGATCAGAGAATGTTGGGTGAAATAGGTATGTTCTGGATAAATTTGAGGTTCAAGGTTTTGATGGAAAGCTATAATGATATAAGGTCGGTGAGGATAACCAAAGGATTCAATCCATTGATTATAATGATAATGCTTTAAAAAGTATTTATAGAAGTTGAATGCTCTAGGATTGGGGTAGATGTAATTATTCCATTTTAGGAAATGACAGTGTGTGAGGTAAGAAAGTAATTTTCTTACATGAAAATTAAAACATATATGGTGGTTTTGGGTAAGATACCAGAGAAAACAAATAGCTTCTTTTGGCATATTATAATAATGTCTGGTTTGGAATAGGGATAAAAATGGATAGGTAGGATAGCATCGAATTCTTTGAAAACATTCTCCATGATTTCTGATTAATATTTCATACATTTTTTGTTGCATGTTCTCATTTCTGGATTCCATTGTTTTTCTAAGAATGATGCCGTATATTTCATCAAGAACTTCTTTTGTTTCTTCCTCTATTCGGATAATTGCTCCTATGAAAGAAATAATTGAAAGACTTGTTTCTTCAGAAAATTTTCTTCGAGAAAACATATCTGCCAAAATATTGTTCTTTCCAGAAATATGTTTATCCTCAAAATTCCATTGAGAAAACCAATTTGACCATCTAAGTAATTGAGGATTCGGAAGAATCTTTTTTTGAATTTCAGCATATTTGGAAAAACAGATGAGTCCATTTCAACAAGGAAAGTATGTCCTATCAAATGAAATTGGAATTTTCAATTTCTCTTTTTACTGCGAGGATTTCTTTGAATGTTGAATGGTAATGAAGTTCAGATTCTTTGACCTTTCCACTTTTGTATCCACAAATCATTATGTTTTTATCTTTTTCTTCAAGTAAAATACATGCTCAAAATTCATCAGAAGCATCTGTTTGAAAAATTCTTTTTCCTGTAGAGGGGATTTTTAAATAAGGTAAATTTTAAGATAATCTTTTAAGCTCTTGAACACACTCACTCTGTTTTCTTGTCCATGGTGGTGCTTTTTTCTTTAGCAAAAGATAAAGAGGACTAGTAAATAACAAAAGTTTTGGAATGAAAGGAGACATATAATTTACAATTCCTAAAAATTGTTCAATTTCTTTTATAGAAGATAAAGTATCTGGAAATTCTAACAAGTGTTTGGCAATATGAGGCTGAAGTTTATATATTCCATTGTGGAAATGCATACCAAGGAAATCAATTTCTGTAGTAGCAAAGACACATTTCTTTTCAGAAAGCATAATACCATATTTACAACAGAGGGAGTGGAATTTGTCTAACAGAAGAATATGACTATCAAGATCAGGAAAAAAGAGAAGTATGTCATCTATATATATCAAAGCCTGTGTTGAGATTGGTTCAATAATGGTGGTTAAAATTTTTTGAAAATATATGGGTGCATTTTTCAAACCAAAAGGCAGAACTGTCTATTAAAAATGCTAATTTGGTAAACAAAATGTTGTTTTAGGACGATCATCTGGGTGAATTCCTATTTGTCAAAATCCTGATTTCAAATCAAATTTGGAAAATATGAGAACATGAGAAATCTGATAAAATAGTGCAATTTGATTAAGCAAAGGGAATTTATCATCAGAGAGGAAAGTATTCAAAGGTTGGTAATTGATCACTAACCTAAGTTTTCTTCGAATTTATTCAGCTCTTTTATTTACATAAAAAGCTTCACAAGCCCAAGGAGAATTGGTTAGCTCAATTAACTGTTCTTTTATCAAGTCTTGTATCTCTAGCTTAGCTTGTTCCAAAAGATTTGGAATTAAACGTTTGTGAGAAGCCTTTGTGGGATTTATGTCTTCATTTTTCTTAAAAGGCAACTTAATATAAAAATTCTGGTTTCTCCAAAGTGGGTTGGTACATTTTTTGAGAAACTCAGAGTGGGAATTGGCACAACAGTCTGATATAATTTTTTTTTTTACGGTTTCTAGGGTGCAAGGTTGGTCTATACAAGCTATCTAGGGTAAAGTCAGGTTTCTATAATGTAATCCTTTGGAGGTCCATTGAAGTTTTACTTAATGTAAAACATCAAATCCAAGTAAAAGTTCTTTATTGGGCAAATAGGATCCTAATAATTTATGTTGGATAACTAGTTTTGGAAACAGTTTTATCAAAATAGGTTTGCTAATCTGGTTTATGGTAATTTTTTCTCTATTCGCAGCTCGAAAAGTTTGGTTACATGTTTCCCAAAACTGTTTTGGTAGCAAATCAGGTTTCAAAATACTAGCAGATGCACCTGTATAAAAAAATGCTGGTATGGTCAAAGGCTTGGAATAGTGTTTTTGAACTATCTAGACGAGGGCCATTGGGGTAGGCTGGTAGGGTAGACTGTTTATGTCTGAAATTTCATCCTGTGGAGACAATATCTCTAGCATCTCTGGAACAAGGGTGGTGCTTATCTCATTTAGCTCATGATCAGCAGAATAAGAAATGGAGATCAATGTTTCAAGGCTTTGTTCATCATCAAGAGAAAATACAGATTCTAAATCATCATCAATTTCTTCTTCTAAAACTTGTGTTAAAAAGTTTATGATCTTTTTTTTTTTTTTCTGATTTGGGCATTCCTTTGCAAAGTGTCCTTTCCTTCAACAAACATAGCATCTATCCCCTTTCTTGTGTCTTCGGAATCTTGATCTTCGAAGATATTTGAATCTTTTAAATTTTTTCTTTTTTCTCTTTTGTTCAACCCTCTTTTTTCCTTTCAAGGCAGGTGGACACACATACTGTTTTTCTGCATCACATATAATCTTGAGATATGGTTTATCACAAGATTTTCCCAGTAAATACTTATTTTTTTCCATTTGTTTCACAAATTCAACTTGGTTGCAGAGTCCTTCTAAAGCATGGAGAACAAACTGATATAATTCACCAAAACTGGTGTTTTGAATAGTAAGTCCTTGATTTTTCATTGTCTTTGTTGCTTCTTTACCAAAAGTAGGAGGTATGGATTAAAGATAAAATTGTTTCAAATTGATATCATCAATTCATCCTATTTTATGGTATCTTTTACCAAGAGTAGGAGGTATGGATTAAAGATAAAATTGTTTCAAATTGATATCATCAATTCATCCTATTTTATGGTATCTTTTGTTCATTTCTGAAAAATGTTTTTCAAGATCTTGTCTCTTGAAAGAACAACATTTAAGCTGAAAAAATTCTTCTCTGGCAGCAATTTGTTCATGCTTAACAGGGCCTGATAATTCATAGACCAAATAATTAAGGAATTCAATAATGGACTGACTATTTCTTAACTGTGTTTGTCTATATTCTCCAAGACTTATGTACCAATAAAAAAGGCGTCCTCTTAACCTTACTATGACTTTAGAAATTGTAATGGCTAATGTACTTGCAGGATTAAGCATTTCTGAATGCATCCATCCTTGAATATCTCTAAATCTATCATTCCAACGTGATGGTGGAATGTCGTCAATAGTAAATCCTTTAAATGAATCTCCATAGGTTGGTGTAGGTTGGGGTTCTTAGTGGTCAGGAGGTCTGAATTCTTCTTCCATGACAGGGTTTGGTTCTTGAGGTGTTTCAGGGGGGTTCATCATTAACAAAAAGTCTGAATCTAAAGAAGAAGAGGAAGGTTTATCTTCAAAAGTTTTTGAAGTATCAGACATGTCCTCTGAGGATTGTGTTTCAGTTTGAAGGTTTACTTCAGGTTGTTTGGTCAGGTTGTTGAGAAATGAACTCATATTGTTCATGGGTTCGAAGGTGGTTATTATCTGAGTGGGGACTGAAGAGGCTATAACATCAGGTTCAGAATCGGATAACTGAAACATATGGGTTTCATTTTAAGGTATTTGAGGACTAGTATGAGGTTGAACTGTAACGGGTGGTGAAGTAACAGAAGGTTTAGGTATTGAAATTTGTGAAGAACTAGGTGTTGAAACATTTGGTTTTTTTTTTAGTTGAGGAAAGAACATTTCTTCAGGAAAACGTCTTTCATCTTCAAAAGAACTTAAAGCTTTAAAACCAAAGTGTCTTGGAGGAATTAAACCTGTAGGTGGGTAAATCTAGTAGGTGGGAAAAGATCAGGACTTGTCAAAATAGGATAGCTTTGAGTGTATGGATTTGCAAGCAAGGGTTGAAATTGAAAATGGTATTGTGGCTGAGGGTATTGAGATTTCATCCAAAGATCTTTTTCAAGACTTTGTAATTGTTTTTCTAAAAATGCTTTTTCCTTTCCTTTCTGATTCAATAAATAGAATTGCTCATGAATATCCTTTACTGAATATAAAATCTGCATCAACTCTTCATGCAACAATTGAATCTTTTCTTTCAATTGAACAATTATGCCATCTAATCCCTGTAACTGAGAAGACATAACATTTTTTTTTTCTTCAATTCGAAGTAATGTTAAATTCTGTGATTTAGTATTTTCAGCTTGCCAATTGAGGCTTACTTCAGCTAGAGATATGGACTTTTGTGCTCCAGTGACCTCTCTTGTACATGGATTTTTAATCTTCCATATATGTTTTTTATTTCCTGAATTTTTTCATAATTATGTAATGGAGGAAAATTCGAAGCATAATTTGAACTTTGAGGGTCAAAAGCTAAGCATTCTGGAATGTGATTTTTTCTATCAGATCTTTCATCCTGATCATCCCATCCTGTAGGGACTATTTTTAAAACAGTGTGTCTTGCTTTTTGACTACCATAAGTCACATAATAATCTCATTTTCTTGAACTCTCTCCAAGTAATCCGACAGTTGGATCACCTTCAATATATCTCTGATGAAGCTTTTGATGAGATGAAATTTTCTTTTTGTTTTTCTTTTTTGGTATTTTATCAAAATCATTTTTTAGACCAGAGGAACAATTGCAAGTATCAAACCAATTATGACCATCAGAAGTTTTTTGTTCATAAATTGGTTTCCCTGTTTTGTCAAAAGCAACAACTGGAACTTTTTCAAGCAGTCCTTGAAATTGGGTTGGGAATACTTCTCTGGTTTAATTTTCAATAGCTCTTGAAGTCTGAAAACTTATCTGTACTGTTCCATCAGGCATTCTTGTCATTCTGGAATCTGATTGCATCAGTGGCTGACTTTGATTTTGAAAATTTTCATAGTTTGTCACCCATGTGGATGGAATCAATTCAAGCAGCCTTTCTCGAGATATTTGTCGAGAAATGTAATGACAGACAGGTTGGAAATTATTGTCAACTTTGATGAATAAGGCAGTATTTTCACATTCTGGGGGTAAAGGAGAAACTATGTCAAAAGCATGGTTTTGTAATCTATACACCATCTGATAATGGAGTGTAGCTACAGCAGCTGTTTCAATTTACTTGGTTCCCTGTTATTTGTAATTGGACTTTAAAAGCATAACTCAAATGAGGATATTTAATTGGGATATTAAAGTTTGGAAAAAAGATAACAAAAATGGTGCCAGCGTTTAAGGTTGTTTGCACAGTTCCGATACAGGCATGCTGATATTCTAAAAATCTGGAATCTAACAAAGCAATTCGAGAAACTGCTTCGATACCTTTTCTTCCATGAAAGGTTAAGGCTAATTTGATGGCTCCAAAATGAATATGCGTATACCCATCTTTAAGCCATTGGGAGAATAGGTTTCTGGGTAAGGTAATGGTGATGTACTGTTCAGCTTGGGTAGCAGGAATTTGATGTTGATCAAAAGAAGAGGCTTGAACATATTCTTTGATAGCTTCAGGGTACTTTTTTTCACAAAGTTTTTTTATTCTTTTGGTTCAATTTAAGCTAGATTTATCATAAACATGATAAGGATTAATTAATTGAGAACTAGTTTTAGAAAACTTTTCAGGCGAATAGGTTATTTCAAAAAGATGTTCATGTTTAGAAAACATTGGACCTAAATCTGGATTAGAATAAGAAGCACTATCTAAAGACATATCTGAACCACTTTCTTCTGCCATTTTGAAATAATCTATTGTGCTGACTCTAAAATTTTGAAATAAAGATTAAGGCCAACTTTCCTTTTTCAGCTAACAAGGTATGAACTCCTTACACGGCCTTCTTGCCTTCAACAGAGCTTCTGTTATGTTAACTTTAAGAAAGTATTGACAGAAGAATAACATCAACACTAGAAATTAACCTTTAATTCATAGTATGTTTTCTGATGCGAGAGATCCTAGACCAGCTAGGTAGACGTAGAGTATACTAATCTTTAGTATGAACTACAGATTAACCCAGTCAACATAGTAAATATAAAAAATAATCTCATTACATTATAATCCAATCACCAATTGCCATCACCTATTAACTAATCTCTCCAAATAACAGCACCCCACATGAAGAAATCTCACAATAGAGGTTGATAGTGCAACCTAAGCATCACTAGTGAGTAGGTATGAGAGGATTTATTTTTATTTTTTGAGTGGAGAGAGAGAGAGAAGGGTAAGCTTCAAGCAAGAAAGGCAGTTTCTTCTGTAACCTGGATGGGAAGCAAAGGTAAATTTAACATTAGTAAAGCATCAAAGGTAAACTCCAAGAGTATGATATCATTCTTGCACTGCTATAAAGACTTCTACGAAAAACAAATTTTGCAAATGGCACACATTTACCAAAGCAGTTCATTACACATTGTAACTAAAAATCAATGAGTAGCATACAACAACTAACATTATGAACAAATAAAGGTCTGTCACTAATTTAGATACTGAACCATTTGAGAGAAATATCCTATAGATTTGATCACGGATTTGCTCCATAATAGATATCAAAAGGATGTCCGATTTTGACAATGTAAATATACTAAAAACAAAAACTAAGACATATTTAGGAGACAGACAAACTACAATAAGATGAGCATTAAAGGAATACAGCTATGCTCAAATTTGTCCTCTACAAGAAGAAGACCAATGAGCTCCATTTACATGGCATAACAAACCATCAATTAACAGATAATAGTTTACAGCAGTATATACCAAATCCATTAGCTTTAATCTATTCAGCCCCAAATCCATTACTCAGGAAGAAAGGACCAATACAACATCTAAAGAAGAACCTTCCTAAGATCACAAACAGCATCATGCAACTCCACTCCAGCATAGAAAATAATCTTTGGGTGTGCATTAACCACAAAAGGTCCATATCAAATAGCCAATTAATTTAAAATAAAAGTTGAATGAACTAAAAACTATTCACAGAGGGAAGCCTATGCATTCCCTTACTCATTACTTACAAATAACTATGAATTCCTAAGAAACTCAGAGATGATAATAATATATACCTGGGGATTCTCACAAGCCAGCAGAAGTCTGTTTGCCCTTCAAGACGTACCAACAAAATAGAGCCAACAGTATTTGGTGCCATGTTCAATGAGTAGTGATACCAGATAACTAGAAGGATGGGAAAATTTACTCCTTACCCCTTCACGTAGCTCCTCCCAGCTGACCAGTTCTTCACACTTGACACATCCAACTGCATCAACACAGCCGATAATCCAAACGAAAAAGCTTTATACTCGAACATAAAGCTTTAGACTTGAACATAATCAGACCAACAATTTATCAAGAAAATAAAGAAAACATGACTAAAGACTCCATCATATCAAAATTTGAGCAAACTCAAGCATAAATCCTCATGAAATTCATCGTCTGTTACGTTATATTAATGAAATTGTGAAAACATAGCCAAAGAACTGCTTTTTACATACTCTACGCCATTAGTTCCGTGTCTTAATCTTTTCTTTTCTTTTCTTTTTTCTGTCTTTTCTCAAATTTGTCACATTCACCATTATTTACTCAATAAGCCGCAATCTATATGCAAACCATCATTAGGCTAAGAATTGGTAGAAGTGTGCTCTTTGCTCCCTCGGAAACACAACCTTTGAAGCATTTATTTCTTCTTCCTTATGCATAAATTTAAATAATGCCGTCAATTATGTAACTTTTCGGGAATGGATATTCGAGGGTAGGATATTATGCATATCATCATCTTAATTCAATGAACTATATGATGAAAAGGGAAAACACATTACTTCCGCATTAGCAGTTTTAAAATATATGTATAATGACATAGAACATGAGTACAAATCTTCAATCCTTCATTTCCTGCAAAACAACCTCAACTATCAGTAGTAATAAATATCTTATCAGTAGTCATAAATGGAGAATTCCTACTATTTAAAATCAAGTAGTGTTATGGAAATTTGAGTTCTGCAATTCCATTCATTGCATATATATCTCTGTAGAATTCCTCCATTGCTTGTGGAGGATCAATCAAAAGGCGGCCTAGAAAAAGTAAAAAAATAGATGCACAGAGATATGCTTGAGAATGAATCAATTGCCGTGCATAGAACCATTCTTAAGAATAATTCAACTGTATTCCGATATCCATAAATTCAAAACTAAGAGGCATCTAAAATGAAGTGAGTAAATAAAAATTCCGACCGGGCACTTGAAGCTGCAAAATACCCTACAAAAACAAATTTACAACTAAATAGTTAGAATGATGGAACCTATCAAATAAGCTAATAATGGTC
>NW_006499912.1:1686969-1734284 GCF_000471905.2 Amborella trichopoda | reverse complement strand
GCTTCGGATGCAACCATATGCTAACTGCACCCTTAAAAAAAAGTCATGAACTATGAACCAATTTTTTAAATCCACTTTATGTAGTTTTAAGCTTATTTGGAAATTGGAATTTTTATTGCTTTTGGCTGTATTTAACCTTGGAAAAAGTTTATTTTTGACGGCATTTAACCTTGGAAAAATTTATATAAAGTTGCAATCTTAAAATGTAGAATTACAGATGCACCTCAAAAATCCATCGGAAAAGAGTTGTTTTAATATTTAAAAACCCTCTAATTGATCATCTCGACATCAAGATATATAAATATAAAAAATAAAAATAAAAAGATTTTGAGTCCTAAAAATAATGCATCTTACTGTTATCTAGATCGTCCATTTTCAAGATTTTCATATGTTTATAGATCTACTTGATTTTAGTCATTTTTAGAGTTTAAAGTTTTATAATTAGATACAAAAATAGATTATTAGATAATTCTATGGATTTTTTATATCAAAATTACATGTGATAAAATTTGGAGGTGTGCCTTAATTGGATTGTTTAAGATTGCAACCTTATAGAAATCACACCCTTTAACCTTTGATACTTTTATTTTATTTATATGTTATTTTATTTATTTATTCATTTATGTTTATTTTTTATTTACTTTCAAGGGCTTTTGGTCACCTTGGGGCGAGTTCCCTGCCCACGGTGCGTTTTGAAACATAGTACAGAAGAAATGCACCAACGAAAATCCATCAAAATTTCTAATGAAATACAAGTTTTACCTGATCAGTTTGTAAAGCAATACAAAATTTACTAAGAATACAGAAGAAAATACAAAAACTTATCCAGAAATTTTTCTACAATTTACCAAGAGTACAGGAGGAAAGTGTTAATAATTACTCCATAGAGAACTTCAAAGAAATACAAAGTTTACCATAATTCACAAAGACAACCGAAGGAAAGTGTCAATACTTACCCAATATAAAAAGGAAAAATATACGCGTACACCTTATTTTGGAATATCATTTTTCTATACACCCACGGTTTTAAAAACTTTATGGCGGCATAGGTTTCAAAAAAAAATATCTTCTAACCACAGTTAGCAACTCGATGTTGATTTTTTGAAATATGTTTATAACATCGAGTTTTCAAAAAGATCTTCAAAAATTGCATTTTTTTAATGTAACCCATATAATTCTGTATTTTATTTTTTTTTCAAAAAACTTCTTCCCTATAATATTATTTCTTGATTAACTTAATATTATTGAATTTTGGTTTAAAGATAAGTACATTAACTGCAAGAGTAAATTAAGAATCTTGATTTAACAAAAAAAATCCGTCTAAAATTTCACCAATGAGTACCCTTCAAAAAAGCGTACGAAAAAATACAAGCAAAATATCTCAAATTTTTTTTAAAATAACCGTGTATCTTAAAATAATAGGCAGAATTAGAAGAAGAGTAACCTAACGAAAAAAAAAAAAAAATTAACACATAGCATCCTTATAAAGAGCAAGAGAGAGATTCAATTATGCTAAAGATTTAGGTAGCTAGGAATGAGAAGTTTGATTAATTTTATTTTTTATTTTTTATTTTTTTATTTTATTAGTTTATACAAAATAGCATTTTGGACGTACCACTAATTAACATATTTGGGTGTTTGTATTTTTTTTTTTAATTAGCTAGAATCCTATATTGAGGGTGTTTTTTGTTTTTTTTTTCGAAAAATATTCTTATACGTTGGTTCACAGTTCTTACTATTCGTTAATTAGTTCTTGTGTTTAGTATTGTTGTTGTTATTACCTTTTATGCTTCCAATAAATCTATGATGTGTTTTATGATGTGACAACAAAGTTAGCATTGTTGTTGGATTTATTAAAAGTTTCAAAAAAAAAAAGTTGTGAAGTATTAATCTAATGATACTAGTAAGGCCATAAAATTATTGTTTAATGGATTTAGTATATTTATACAATAGTTGTAAATCATAACTCTATATTGTGTCATATTTATCTATCCAATTTTTTCACTACATTTTTTTGGAACCAAATCTGAAATATTCATGATTCTATAGCTTACCTTAAAATTATTGTTTAACGGCTTTAGTATATTTATACAATGGTTGTAAATCGTAATTCTATATTGTGTCATATTTATCTATCCAATTTTTTCACTATATTTTTTTGGAACCAAATCTGAAATATTCATGATTCTATAGCTTACCTTATTTGTTGGCGATATGTATTATAACTCGATTTTTTCCTCAGACTTTTTGAAATAGAACCGATTTTTTATAGATATTTTTGTCGATCGATATTTTATTATTCCCTGACTTGCTGAGTATGCTTCTAACACCTTTTAGACCCAGTTTACCTCGTTTCTTTTTAAACAAAAACTAAATTTTTTTATTAAACCTCTTTTACGCACGTCTTTATTTCTCTCTATAATGTCTTTTGTCTCTCTATAACGCCTCTCTGCTCTCTTTGTCGACAAGAATCTCTTTTTTTTTTACCGCATTTTATTAAAATGCCTTATAATATGATTTAGGTTTTACGGTATTCAAAGTACTATAATATTAATGTTTTTACCGTATTTTATTAAAATGTCTTATAATATGATTTAAGTTTTACGGTATTCAAAGTACTATAATATTAATTTAAGTTATTAGGATCATACTAACTTATTTTGTTAACAAACCAACCACATTTAGGTTTCACGGTATTCAAAGTACTACAATATTAATTTAAGTTATTATGATAATACTAACATGAAAGTTATTTTGTTAATAAAACGACCAAAATTAAAAAATAATGATGTTATAAATAATTCCTCCATTAAAATTTTAAAAAAAAGACAAACTTTATTGTAAGTTTCTAAGAGTATTGAACAACCACTTCAAACTTTACATTAATAAAAATTTCACATTCTTCAAACTCCACATTAACATAAAAAATCAAAAAGAAATCTTCAAACTCTATATTAACCAAAATAATAATAATAATAATAAAAAGAAAAAATATAAGTTTCCAAGCACATCATAAAGCAAACAAAAAATAATAATAATCTCCTTCGTTACACTTTATTACATGACTAACAAAAAAGGAAAATAATAGATAGAGCCAATATGAACTCCTTCAATGTATACATGAGAGTAGAAGAGAAACGCATATCGATGAGGATGGATGCGCTTGATTACCCGAGGGAAAACGCATATAGATGAGGATCAATGCGCTTGATTGTGCTTGATTATCCGAGGGAAGACGCATGTAGATGAAGATCGATACGCTTGATTATCCGAAGGAAGAGTAGAAAGGGACATAGTGGCATAAAGAGTACATAGTTACTTGAGGGAGGAGCAGAAAGGGACGTAATGACAGGTATATAGTTACATGGATAATCACATAATGACATAGAGAGGTACATAATTACATCCATAGTGAATAAATATTGTTGTAATTCTCCCCTATTCTTTTACCCATCTTCCGAACCTAAAATTTAATATTACTCAGAATCTTTTCTATATATATATATATAAAGTTTAAACATTATAAGATTACTCCATCACGTTAATGGTATTATCTACTAATACAATATTAAGTTAAGTTTAAGTAGTGGATATGTGTATAAAAAAAAAAAAGTTAAGTTTAAGCGATGTACAAGTGGGAAAGAGAAAATTAAGTGAGAGATAGAATAATTTCTAAATTAAATAGGCATAGAGATAATAGTTTCTAAAAACATCTCTCTTTAGATAGGTACAGAGATTTCGTTTTTAAAAAGTGCATTCCATTAATATGAGTTTTTTTTAAAAAAGTGCATCCCATTAATATGAGTTTTTAAAATCCGAACTCCTAAAAAAGAAAGTCCGAATTGCCAAAAACAGATACATCATACGACAACCAATTGAATAAAAAAATTAAGACATATAATAGAGAGTAAAATATATGAGAGATATACCAAAACGAATATGAGCTTTAAGAAAGACAAATATGTGAGATATTTTAAAGAGAAAAAAATATAAACTTTAATAAAGATAAATATACGAGATATTTTAAAGGAGAAAAAATAAGAAAGATAAATATGTTGCTCTTTAGGTATATGAAAAATAGAATGAGAGTAGATAACGGTAAAATAGATATGAAATATTTGCTTTTTAAAGAATATGAAAAATAGAATTAGAGGGGATACCGGTTTTTTACCTGATTCAAATATACTTACTATTAGTCTCCTCCAATATTCTAAATTAAATTTAAAATTAATAACAAGCTTTGAATCCTTTTAACTCTGAAAAATATTACAATTAACTCTCATTCAAGTTCAAATGGATCTTAAGGATGATCTTAAACTCTAAAGTTTAAAAATTGAAGTCAAATGGTAATTGGAATAAAGCATTTATATATGGCATCAATAAAAGCCTATTCACATTCAAAGCATGGCGCCTAATCACACATAAATAAAGTGTGTCAAAAAAGAGTGTCTTCTTTCAACAAAAAAAAATGTGAAATGCATATTATTTTTTAATATTTATTTCAAAATATACAAATTTTATGACCATACTTTTAAAAACTCAAATTCTTTAAGATTACCGATGATATTAAATATAATTATAAAATTTATACTCAAAAAAATAATTAATAAACCAATTTAACCTGAAGATGCATTTAGCAGTTATAACATATTACTAATAAAATAATAACAAAGTAAATATGATTTTTTTCATGAATATCATAATTATATATATTCTAATATGTATTTATTTTTATTATAATTTTATTAATATTAATGCAGTAATTCATGTATTATGACAATAATAGTATACTTTCACTAATTATAATTATGAAAATTATATAGAATTATTAAAATTATAATTAAATATTATTAATATATTCAAATAATAAGAATAAAATTATGTGAATTTATTATAATTAATTTAAAGTTAAGATAATAATTTAAATTATTATTATTAATTATTTTTATAGTACGATTAAAATCAACATTAATAATGTGATAGTAATATTAAAAAGAATATTAAAACAATTATGTAAATATAGTTAGAATCATAGATAAATATTATAAATATATTTTACATGTAATGCACTTTCCTATTGGAAAATCAAGTAATTATTTAAGTCATCGCTTAACGCATATTAATATATTATTCCATTGCATATTTATGAAATTATTTACATAAATGCTTGAAACATATCTACATACTCTTAATTACATATTTACGTAATTATTTATATAATCGCTTTTCCCATTTTCACATACAACAGACGTGATCCTACTAGTATCAAAATAAATTCTATGTAGGCTTTCTGTCGAGTAGGTGTATTGTATGATCCATGCGAATCACATTACACACATTCCTCTATCAGATTTCGAACTCCGCCGAAATCGTGATCTTTAATTAGGATTCAAGAACTGTGCTGAATCACACGCGGCAAGTGACCTTCTTGATGGGCCTTCAGGCAAAGTATTATGCTGACTAGTGGAAGGCTGAGATTTCACATGATCATAATGGTTAAACATTAATCTCATATTTTATATTTTGCTTTTTTATTTAAATAAGATATTTATCTAAATTCTATGGTATAAGTTTATTTTACCTAAATAAAATTTATTAAAAAAAAATTGAATAGAAAAATAAACAAAGATACCCCTGAATGTATTTTGATCAATATTTTTTATTCAAAATATTTTTTATTATTTTTATTTAATTGTACTTATGAGATGAAGCTGAAGCCTAAATTTCAAATAAAAAACTAGTTTTAAATTAAAAATTAAAAACTAAATTTATTTTTGGCAGGTTGTTTAATCTGAACCACTATTTACTATTATAAAATTCGATAGTGATAGAGGTGATAGAAAAAGGGAAGTATTTGGAAATACTTTTAATATTAATGTTAAAAAGGAAAGGGTGTGGTTTGTATAGAGCTTAGACTCTAAACAATCGAATTAGAGTCTACCTTCAAATATTGTTCATAAAAATATTTTTATTTATTTTTTGAATTTTTATTAGAGATTATATATTTCCAAAAAAAAATTTAAAACCCATCTCAACAATTGATCATAGAGAGAGGGCACATGTACATTTGAGTCAGCGGACTCAAAAAACCTTATCATTTAAAAAAAAAAGGGAAATTATCTGAAATATACTTTAATTTTTACCTAATTGAAAAACCCTCAACTTTTATAATTCTCATCAACATCATTTTTTTTCAATAGCCTTCACGGTAGTCGTATTACCATAATAACAACCACATTACAGTATTTTAACTATTGTAATGACTAGGCTAAGAATTACGATATTTTAAGTACTGTAATGACTATGCTACGCATTACATTATTTTAAAGACCGCAATGCTCAAATTTCCAAGGATTTCAGTACTTTAATGCTCAAAATTTAAATTGGTTGAAATACTACAAAGTACTCTTGAAACTTGCTCAAAAAAAAAAGGGAAATATTTCTTACCTCAAAGGAGAAGTCTAATGAGACGTGGCAAATGAGGGAGAAAGAGACTAAGTGAGCATTAAGGTTTTTAAAGTACCATAATGCTTAGCCTTGTCATTACGGTATTTAAAGTACTGTAATGTGATAGTCATTACGGTAATATAACTACTGTAAAGGCTATTTTGGTAAAAAAAAAATACAAAAATTGAGAAAAATAGTGTAGAGGAAGTTTATGAAAGTTAAGGGTCTTTTTCAATTAGGCAAAAATTAATGTATATTTTTATAATTTCCCTAAAAAAACGGCAATAAACCGCATTTTATATAAGGGTAAGGCTATATCATACTCGAGGCAGGTTAACAATGTACATTTACTCCCTCGAATAAATGACTACTATTTTTCTTGATCTGAAATTTTAGATGCAAATTAGAATAACTAGATGACTATTTTTTAAAAAAAGTTGGATTCTCAGTTTCTTAAATCTCACTGTCGAAAACTTGGACAATACCTATTTAATTTTCCAAACACAAAAATCTAATGTGTTCTTTTCTTTTTTTCGGTTGGTCGCTAGGTTGAGGAGGTTACATCCCAATAATGTGGCGCCCTAATAATATTCCACAACAGGATCTTTTAATTAAGAAGCATACACCAACCAAAATAGATGATGAACAAAAAGATAGCGCGTATAGAACACCACGTGGACAATATAGAATCTATATGACTTCTTTTTTTTGCCTTTTTTCGAGTTGTCCATTAGGCTAAGGAGGTTACATCTCCAAAATTTGGGGTCCTGAAAGGAATGCTTAGAGAGGATCTTTACTAGAGGGAGTGCATGAGAATATAATCTTTCCACAAAATGGGAGAGAAGAAATGGGTATATGGTCTCGAGTAAGTAGAAAGCAAACAAAAAAAATGTACTTTAATAATCTATGTTATATGAAAGGTATGCTAGTACGAATAGAATCACAACATGGTGACTAGGGTGTGAAGGTGCTACCATCACGACCCCAGCCCCTTTCCTTTTAAAGTTGGAGGCTTAGTACTAGAGTTCCTCATTCCAGTGCTCCGAGTAAAGAAAAAGATACAAAGCCGCTTAAAGGAAGAAACCAGTAATAAGGTATAAAGATTGCCGACATTGAAAGGGCCATAGCAATTCGCTGTTCAAGATGAGCTAACTGAGAGTTCTACTTGTATGATCTTTTCGATTTTTTATAGGTTAGGTCTTTTGCCTGCCCCTTTGTCTGAACAATTATATGTACTATCATCATTAGAATGTTCTATATTGCTAATCTTATGGTGTCTAGTAAGATTTACTATGCTATCCTTTTAAGATTAGGTACGATGGTCAATATGATTGGGTGAGAAAAAGTGACATCTGGAGTTCCATTTCGATCTTGGGTAGGAGACTCCTTCCCACCAAAATGTTAAACAAAAAAAAGAAAGAAAGCAAGAAACAATTTTTAGGAATGGACTCAGGGCTTATGCGGTTTGGGCAACGTGGAACCACTCAGCTTGAATGTCAGTCCTATCCAGGGGGAAGGGATCCATTCCCCATCGAAATACCCAAAACATCAACAACAACAACAATAATA
Organism: Amborella trichopoda; assembly: GCF_000471905.2. The sequence continues at coordinate 1,726,268 of NW_006499912.1, read as the reverse complement.
ATAACAACAACAACAATAATAATAAAGAACTTAGTTTCAACGATACAAATTTCCCGATAGTAGGAATGGGCTCCAAGCTAGGTGGCTAGTAGGAATGGGGTCAAGGCTAGGTGGCAATCTATGGTAGGCCGTCATCAACATGACGTCTTGAGTTCCATTCCTACCGTCGGTGGACTCCTTCTATGTTGAAATACACTAAAAAATAAAATTGATAGATAAAAATTAAATAAATTATAAGTGCTTTTATTCATAAAAGAGACTAGTGTTATGCATGTGCGTTGCACATTATCTGATTTAGTTATAATGAAATAAATTTTCATTTTGAAATAACATTTTCAAAAAGGCATTATTTGATTATTAAGTTGTTTTTAATTCAAAATTAAAATTTAATTATATTCATGTTAATTATTTTTTACAAATACTAGTAATTGGTATAAAATATAAAAACATAAAAGTTTCATTATTTATCACTAAATTGATATATTTATCGAGTAATGATCCTATGAGACCCTCTCACACCCATATGTGTAGGATCCCAAGGGATCACCATTAAATTCATTATTTAACACTAAATTGATATATTTATCGAGTAATGATCCTATGAAACCGTCCCACACCCATATGTGTAGGACCCTAAAGGATCACCATTAAATTTGGCACAAATCTCTAGAAAAGTTATCACATAGAAGTGGGATTTAACTTTTCTAGAGATATGTGCCAAATTTAATAGTGATCCTTTGAGGTCCTACACACGTGGGTGTGGGAGGGTCTCATAGGATCATTACTCATATTTATCACTATAGGATCAAAACATAATAAGTAATATTTAATTCAAATACTGATAATAAATTGATAGCACTATATAATTATTTACCTGATATTTCCCTTGCAAATCACAGAGAGAGGACGTGAGAGAGAAAGAGAGAGTGTGGAGAGAGGGACGTCAGAGAAAAAGAGATAAAGAGAAAGAGAAAGAGATATATAAAATATAATCTTTACATGCCATATCTATCAAGAGGGAAAGAGAGAAAGAGGGAGGGAGAGAGAATAGGAGAGAATTAAATATTGGAGGAGAGATTTAAATAAGCAAAGAGAGATAATTAAAATTATTTTTAATTGTAAATACATATTATTACAAAATTAAATAATATGAAAATACAAAAATATGTCACATGGTACTTATAATAAACTCATAATAAAAATATTCAGCACAAAAGAAGAGAAAGCAAGCATATACTCACTTGTTTAATCTATATCAGAAAATATTTAATATAAAGTAAATTGACATAAACCAAACAAAAATCCTTGTTCAAGTTAATATGAAGCAATACGTGCCTAATATATTTGATTAGATCATCTACTAAGCAGATAAAAGGAACCCAGCCCATATATTATAAAATATCAAAAGCCAAACCAAACGAAAATCCCAATTCAAGTTAATATGAAACAGTACATTCCTGATATATTTGATCAGATTGTCTGATAAGCAAATAAAAGGAACCCAGCCCAAACATTATCAAATACCCAAAGCCAAATTAATAATCCATCTCAAAAGAAACCTAATATTTTCACATAAGATATAAGAATATTCAACTCTAACGACACATAACACCACCATATTTGTATCTATATAAAAAAAAATAGAGAATAAACATGCACTAATATATTTGAACTTAGAATAACCAATATTAAAGAACAAAAGATAATCAAACGGAACTGACTTCTTCTAATGCTCCAAAGTCACGTATGGAGAAATTATGATGATAATATAAATAAGAGGTATAGAGAGAATAGAGAAATTATAACGATGATATAAATAAGAGGGAGAGAGTGGATAACACATTTTAAAAAGGAGATAGATTTTAGGAAAAAGGGAGAGAGATCTACAGAGAGTTTATTGAAGAGGAGGGAAATACTTACATATTTTGTGAAAAATTTAAGGAAAGAGATGATAGAGAGAGATGACGAGAGAGATAGTGCGGCGAGAGGGATGTGAGAGAGATAAAAGAGTAAGAGATCAAGAGAAAGAAATAGAGATAGAATGGAGAGAGAAAGATAGATAGCGAACAAAAATTAAACTTTCTATCTCCCTTTCTAACACACCTCTCCTCTCTCTCCCTCTAACTTTCTAATTGTATAGAACGAGAGAGAGATAGAGAGAGTTTGTTGGAGAGGGAAATTTTCAAATTTTGTCCTAGATTTAAGGAAAGAGATGATAGAGGGAGAGAGGACGTGAGAGAGATAGTGTGGACAGAAGGATGAGAGAGAGAGAGAAAAAGTGAGGGTGTTCCTCTCGTTTAATATATAATAGATATATAGGGTTACTCACGCTTTTAATTATCTATAGAACAATTTAAGAGGTCGAATTAGTAGTGGAGTCAGTCTCTACCCAAATTCCTAAAATAAAAGACATTAATGCAAAAAGTGAGTAACTAAAAGTGCTCTCGTCAATAAATATTAAATTGTAAAACCAGATTAATCATTTGCAGAAATAATGTCACCTAAAAAATATTTAGAAATAAACGTTATTTTTAGTTCTTTGTTATCCACAATGTAATGATAATTAAAGTTTGAATATGACAAACTTTAGAGTTAGTATTTTTGTTTCAAATCAAGAACTACATTATTTCAAATAATGTTGTAGTTAAAGTTTGATGTATTATTTAGAAATGATTATAATCTCATAAAATAAGTTTTACTTTTTTCAATTAGAACAAGTTATTATTCTTATTATAGTTTTGAAGATCTAATACTACTCAAAGTTAAGAAAATTTTAAATTTAGGATTTTTTTAGTAATAAAACTCTAATTTTTACCTCATTAAAAGGTAGTTTTCAATTTTATAAATTTAAAATCATAAAATTCTACTATTATTTCAAATAAGTTTGTAATTAGTTTCACATATATTATTTAGAAATAATCAAAATCTTGTAAATATGATAATTTTTACTCATTTTAATTAAAACAACTTATTATTTCTATTATAATTTTGAATATCTAATACTATTAAAAGGCAAGACACTATAAAATTTATAATATTTAGTAATAAAATTCTAATTTTAGTTCAATAAAATGTAGCTCTTAAATTTATAAATTAAAAACTATACAATTCTTAGACTATTTTTAGTAATGGAAACTCTTTTTTGGAAACAACATAATTAAAAACATTAATTATGAGTGTTTTTTCAATTTTTTATTATGAAAAGATTGTTATCTATCTATTATTAAAAACACATTAACTATGGTTCACGACACAAGAAAATGATATAATATGATATTAATACAGAGAGTAAAAAATAAAAACTGCATAATCATTTCTGCCTAAACTTGGCTCTTTCAAATAACTCCTAAACTGCCTCTGATCTGTTCAGTAAGTCGGTATTATTCTTTTTGTAAGCAAATGAGGCAACGAATTCTAAAAGTAAGCCAACTAATATGTCATGTAGTTTTGCTGCACGAGGAAGGACATTCTCGGAGCTAGAAGTTTTTATCTCAATAGTTCAAATTGACATAGAAATTCTTATCTTATCTGTGACTGATGAACGAATTTGATCTACTACTGAACTGAATCACTACTAGCCGAACTCGCCGCTAAGTAGCTAGATTAGTTTCGTGTAGTTGACTTTACATGAGCCAACTTACCGCTAACTAGTTCAATTAGCAATAGTACTTCTAACTCCACAAGCCCCTACTCGTTAGCTCTATGTTCCCTATTTCTATGTTAGTAGCTCGCCATTTAGTCAATAGTTTGTAGACGAAACAAGCCAGTGTAGACTACCAGTTGAGGATACGAAGAGGGAGTAAGCACTTTAAAAGCAGGGAAAGTCGGACCCACCTCCTGAACTTCATTCAGCCTTATGTTAGTTATAAATATAGTCAATCTAATCCGTACTTGCCCATCTCGATTTTTTGGATTCTAATACCTCCCCCTCTCCGTTCGGTCCGTTATAGCCTTTAATAAATCAGGCGTAGTGCAAGGATAACAATATAAATCTCACCAATTGATGAACGTAGCATAGCCAGCCCAACCCCTTTCAATCAGTCTCCAACCCCTCCCCCCCCTCGCCCCCGCCACCGCCACCGCCACCCACCTTGACCATCTCTTAAATAGAAACTAAAAACTGTAATATTGTTATTTTTATATTCAGGTTTAAATATTTATTTAGCTTATAATTATATTACATATGGTGACAAAGCTGCATCTCAATGTTTAACGCACACTTTATAATAAGTAGAAAGCAAAAAAAATTTGAAGGAAGAAAAAGAGCACCATGCTTTAACAATGTACATTGTAAAAAAGGTAAAACAATTAATAATGGAGAGAAATGAAATGGAAAGCATAACTTCAACTATGTGTACTACTTAGTTCTACAATTGAATGCAATGCACATCATTATTTTTTATATTTGGTGCTATAATGACACGCATAATAGTGATATTGAAAGAGAATTTAATTCTTATAATTATATACTCATTAGAGCCTTTTTGCTATTTAGTCCGAATATTACTAAAGCATAATGGTTTTTTGTTTCAATTTTTTTCTTGTTTTGCTTTCTACTTAGAGCTCAAAAAATAGTTCATTTAGTTTGAGTATTCTGATAAATTTTCTTGTATTAAATTTCAATGTATCATGATATAATCATATTTTATTAATTTATCAAATTACTCACCTAATAAATTAAGGGAAAAGTTTATATAGAGCTGAGGCTCTAACTAATCAAATTAGAGCCTACCTCAAAAATTTCATTAGAAGTAGTTATTTTAATGCCCAAATATCTCTAGACTGTTCATGTTCAAGATCAGATTCTCTATCTCTCTTCGCCCTCCTCTGTCTCTCTGAAAGAGTATTTAGAAGCTTAATTTAATACTTTCGTTTCTCTCTAAACTTCCCTCTCCTTTTTTAAACTTCGGTCTCCCTCTTGCTTTCCTTTATCTTATTTCAATTCCTCATCAGTTGCAGAGAATCCATCTTTCTCTCTCTAGTTGCGTACAAATGATCTTTCTCTTACAACTCGCAGAGACCTCAAAATGCCCAATGCTATTATTTCTCTCTCCTCTGCACCTTCCATCTCTCTCTCTTCCAAACGATGCTCCAATCTTTTTTCACTCACACCTCTGCAACTTAACAACACCCTTCAATTGCCCGCCTTCAAAATGCCACCCAACAATGAAAAATTCAATCTCAAACCCTTAACGTACATTATCGAAAAGGAAACTATAATCTCTGAAAGACCTAAACCTTCTTGAGAGAAGGAAAAAAGGAGTCCCCCATTTCATCTTTGTCTGCTTCTGCCTCTTCTGTTAGGGCTCAGTTCGAACGCGTGATCGGAGAAGCTCAGGATATTGTTTGTTGAATCAACTTTCTCTCTCTCTCCTCACTTGTTTCAATCTCTCTTCATATATCAAGAGAGAGGGGTTTTCCTTTGAGTTGGTCTTCTTTTTTCTAACTCCCAGAGATGAACTCATCGAGATTGCCGGAAAGGTGTTCGGGAAAAGAGATTGGTCCGGCGTCAATGGCGTTTTCCGTCGGACGGGTCAAAGGGAGGGTGTAGTTTTCTTATGAGTAGGTGTTGGGGGAGGTGTAGTTTTCCAGCAGCCGGTGACCGGGATAGTGTAGTTTCCCGGCAAGTAGGTGAGGGGGGAGGTGTGGTTTTCTGGCAAGTAGATGCCGGGGGAGGTGTAATTTTTCGACAAGTAATTTTCCAACAAGTCAAGCTCCCTGACTCTAAAGAGTTGGGGGAGACAGAGAGACAGAGGGATTTGGGAAGTTGATCGGGGGAGAAAGAAAGCGAATATGTCAAGAGAGAGGGAGAGAGGGGTTTAGAAACAATGTCTTTTTTAAATTTGTTTGGGTCAAACAAATTAGTAAAAAATGAATAAAATATGTTTAGGGGGTTAAGAGATATAATAGAGTGAAATTTTATGTAGTAAGATAGGTTTTTCAACCTCAGGTTAATGGAGAAACGAAAATTGAAAATGGGTTCTATAGAGATATTTTCCCTAAATTAAAGTTTAGATGATTATAATAAGGAAAAAGTTTATATAAGGATGCTACCTTATAATGTAGAACTACGGATGCCCCTAAAAAATCCAACGGAAAAGGTAATTTTAATGTTGAAAAGCCCTTTGATTGACCATATCGACATCGAGATGTACAATTATGAAAAATAGAAAGATTTTAAGTCTCAGAAATAGTGCATTTTACAACATATTATCTACACTGTCCATTTTCAAGATTTTCATATGTTTATAGATCTACTTGATTTTAACCATTTTTAAAATTTAAAATTTTATAATTAGATATAAAAATAAATTTTGAGATAATCCTAATAGCATTTTACATTAAAATTATATACCATGATAAAATTTGAAGGGCGTCGTACCTCTACACCCAAGGAGGCGTCTGTATGCCAACTGCAGCCTTATAATAATAGATCGTTTATTTTTAACTACTAATGACGTGACTCTCTATTAGAGGACTAAAAAATCCTATGGTAATTGGGCATCGCACATTCATCTACTATTATAAAATGGGTGTGGTTAGTATAGAGCCTAGGCTCTAAACAATCCAATTAGAGCCTACCTTCAAATAGCATCGAGAAATGTGGTTTCAATATTGAAAATCTTCGTGATAGCCTTGAAAATAGCTCTATAGTTTTCAAAATATACAATTTTGTTTTCGTTATCCATCTATCCTTCTCAAAGTAATCTAGATTTTCTAATTTTTAATATTTTCATTAGAAATATTGCCACCGGCAAGATTTGGTGTTCCAGGGAAAGGGCCAAGGTTGTGCTGGTTGCACACCCATACCCTAGTCACCACATTGAGGTTTTCATTCCTTACTGACACCACCCTAATAACACCTTAAAAAAACTAAATCCTAAACTATTTGAAAAAACAGGTAGGGGGCTATCTTCCCAACCCCAAAATTTTTAAAAAGAAAAAGACCAGGGGGATTGTATGCAACAAATTTGAATTATTTATGGATTTACCTGAGTGGCCATCATATCTATCATTATCTCTCTCATCCTCATCCTCGAAATTTGGGTAAGATTACAAGATGCTGAATTCCATCAATCATCCGGATCTACGCCTGTATATCAACTATATCAAAAGTGCAAGAGAGCATGACTCTCATCTTTTGTCTTTCCCAGATATTAATCAAGTTTAATTGGCATTAATTGCTTTTCAAACAAAGAATACTCATACTTTTAATCTAAAAAGCTTTGTTTTGAAAAAAAAATTTAGAACAATTGAAGATTTTAATAGCTTTATCATGGATATAAATTAGCTATAAAAATTGTGATAGAAAGTATGCTAAAATTGGATATACTAAGAATCATTCATAATATTTTCACTATCTTATTTCAGAATAGTATTCATTATAATGAAAAATATTCATAAATTAAAACTAAAAAAGAATCATATATTAGATTTTTTTAAAAGACAATTCTTAAGAATATTAAAAAATTCAATTGTTTTATCATTTAATGCTATTTTACTTTTATAGTTACAAAGTTGCATAAGTCTAAGGATCAAAGCATTTTTTTTACATTTCTTCCATCTTGTTTTCATTGAAGGTCCCTCATTTACTGCATTATTCTATTGATTTTTTTTCTAAATTTCATTTTATTTTATTTAAGGTTTTAACTTGATTTTTTCTTGTGCAAGAGTAGCCGGTTAAATTTTATTTTTTTCCATTTTTTAAATATTTTCTTTTATTTTCTCATCACCACTCCGAGTGAATGTACTGTTAAATGACTTTTTCTTTTCTAGAAGAATCAAAAGCAATTAATAAAAGCACCAAGAAGCAATTTTCAAAAGAAAACATAAGTGCAATTTTTTTTCTTTTCTTTTAAAACACAATGTTTAAAAGAAGAGTGAGTTGACTCATATGTACATATGCTGGCCTCCCATTAAACCATCTTAAAAATATATTTTTAGTCTAAAATTTTAGGGATTCATGATCTAGATTAAGTTGATCATGATCATGGAAAAAAAAAAAACTTTCGAAATGCAAATGTGTTTTTTTTTTTAAAGAATTATACACCATATAAACATTTTATATAAGGTCCATTTTAAAGATGGATGTTGATGAGTCGGTGGGCTCTTGCACCGGCTGACTCATGAGCGACTTTTCCTTAAAAGAAAAGAAAACATAAAGACATCCGTATAGAGACAAAACTAACAATGTTGAGGGTCCAACTATCACACCCACTCTAATACACTTGTCTTTTGTTTTTTTTTTGAGATTTTATATAATGAGACCATTTACGTTTGATACAAGAAGGTTACAATTACTTACAACCCTCCTATATGAAATTTGATAACTTGGATGTGTCACGAAGTTGTGTCAAACAACTCTTACATCTAACTCTCTCTACAAAAACTCCCTCTCTCTAGCTTATGATTCAATAATGATCTATCTCCCTTTTATGGAGTATTGGTTCTAACGGGAAGCACCTCATTTGAAATGAGGCTTTTGGGAGGAAATTGGGTTTCAAGGTTTTCTTTTTTTTCTGGTTTTTTTGAGTAAGTGCTTCATGGTTTAGTAGCACAAAATGTAATTACATTGGGGTTTTGTTCAAATCCATGTATTTCTTATTTATTTATGGTTATAAATGGTACAAAATCAGTAGAACAAGTTATCTATTTCATTGTAGAGTCACTAAAGATTATTATATTTTGTAGACTGGTTTTTTTTGTGTGGTGCAAATTGGCTAGTAGAGTATGCGATCGTGTGCTTTCTTTTCTTCTTCCTCTTCTTCTTATTCTGTTCATGTTATTTTATGGCATATTTTTTCTCGTGTGAGCTCTACGCATCCATGTGCATGGCTTGCAAAACCAAAGGTTAAAAATAACAGTCTTTTTGATACGGATTTCACCTAAGAGTAATTTACATAGGGAACCTAAAATTTTAAATAAAATGCAAAATGCTCGGCTTACAAGTAGAATTATAAAGGAGGTCTGTCAACCCTTTATTTTGAGAATTTTTTTCAAAATTGTCAGTCAACCCAATTTTTTTTTTTCCGTTAGTAGGGTAGTGCCTTAAATTTTGGGGTATTGCCCTACTAACGAAAAAACTAAAAAAATTAAAATAAAATTCGAGTTGACCAAAGGGCAATTTAGAAAATGTAAAAGAAAAGCCAATTGATCAACATTCTTTGTAATTTTTGCCTATAAGCAGAGCATTTTGTATTTTACCTAAAATTTCAAGGTCAGTACATAAATCACTCTTACCAAAATCAATATCTATGTATATACGAATTTCTATACATAGATATTACATTTCTAAATTGGGGTTCATTCGAGAGAGTGGGATGTTCCGGTATACAAATTGCAGAAGATAACAAACATCTTAACATTGAACAAACATAAAATACTTGGATCCATGTACACCAACCACCACATTTGGAATGTTCTTGGTTTTCCAATACTAGTATTGGTCAGTAGACAAAACATGCAACTAACTGCCATCCATGTCCAACCTGTCTAATAATTGAGCAGAGCTAGTACTTAACTTTTGAGTAAACATGCCCATTTTAAACCTTCCTAAGAATATTTGTATCACGGTTTGAAAAATCTGATCCAGTGCCCTGTGCAGTCCAGCCATTGGTTCCTGATTCATCAAAATGGATCCATACATATACAACTAAACAATGGAAAGAAAAATTGTGGATTTGGAAACTCACTCTTGGTTTCCCAATGACATGGCCCAGCTACTTCCGGGTTGAATGATTGCGGAACAATCCTATAATTTTTAGAACCCTGATCAACACCAACCCCAACTCTTAAGAAAAAATCTGATAGGGAATGCAAGCCAGCAAAAGGCATCCTAGAGGGAGATGATCTGATGCATTTTGATGATAATAAAATATTAAAATCTTTCCAGCAAAAATAGCTGTTCCCATTATTTTCATCAAGCCATGAACACATACTTCCTTGGGCATGGCTTCTTAATTTTGAGGGTGTAAGCAACACATAAGTCCCAAATAGCACTGAAAAGACTAGTATCAATGCAATGCAATGCAATAGAAATTAAAAATGGGAATTGGGCTCGGACTTTCAGGCCCCTGATTCCCACCCTTTTGTTCTGAATTGGGTGCTTTTGAGTTAGATAGGACTATATATCAGATACATTTAAGAAATCTTAAAAATTGGGAGACATGAGGGATTGTTTTCGGTCCGATATTGCGAGCTTCTTGATTCACTTTGGCCCCGGAATCCGAACCAGCGATCTATAAATCATTGTTTATAATGGAAGGTCTTCTTATAATTGGATATAAAGTTGATATGGAAGAGGTTTAGAGGGAGATAGGTTTGTATCTTCTGAGTTTTATTTGGGAAAAGCAACTATAATCTTCTTAACTATAGGGAGGGTCCAGTTACTACATATTAATTGGACTGATCTGGGGGTTCCACTCTTCCTTCTTACACAGTTAGTTAGGGCTGGACTGATCTGGGGGTTCCACTCTTCCTTCTTACACAGTTAGTTAGGGCAAGAAAAATTAGTTTTTCTCAGTACATAGGTTGTTATTTTGCAATTTATGTGCGGTTTGTGAAATAGATGTGTTGCTACAATAATATAATGTAAATTTTGGGTAATAAAATTGAGGTCCTAATTTTTTAATATTATTTATGCATATTTTAACCTCAATATGAAATTATAGTTTGGGAACCGACCAAGACACAAAATAATTGATGTATTTGGGTATTTGACAGTCCAATTGTAAAATACTATAAAAATATTTTTTGGCAGTTTGAAAGTTCAATATTTACATATCCCAAAACACATGAAATTTTTTTTTCACATATTTTAGTGGTCGGAAAGTTCAACTCTCAAGCGGCCTAAAAAGAACAAAAAAAAAAAAAAAAAAAAAAAAAAAAAAAAAAGGAAAAAAAGAAAAAAAAATAAAATGACTTATTGGTTAGTTTGAAAGTCCAACTTTGAAATCACCAAAATACATCCTTTTTTTTTTTCCAGAGTGCTTCAAGAGTTGGACTTCTTAACTGACCGAATACATGCTTTAGGTTGTTCGAAAGTTGGACTTTTGTACCATCCAAATGTATCAAATGTTTTGTATTTTGAACAGTTCAAAAGTTGTAATTTCAAATTAAAAGTAAATATAAATAAAAAATTCAAAAAAATAGGACCTTAGGACCAAAATTTGGACCACACAAAAGTGTTGCATCTTATTCCAAGTTTCTATGTAAATTTTTCTCTACTTTTCCTTCATTTCTCTTACCGTATACTCCAACGGATAGGACCAAGTTTGTGCCATACAACACATGCATTAAGGGTTCTCGGTGGATCAAAAGACTTGAGATGAATTTTCCACCTAGAATTTTAGAGGATAATAATCTTGACCACCACTGCAATTCTTTCTCCTGTTGTTTTTTTGACAATAGCACTTACTTTTTACTAATAATGGAAAAGAAACAATTCATCGATCAAAATAAAGCAGACGAAATTACTAATGAATCCAGATTTACCCCTTTTTCACCAAGCCATCGGAATCCCATTTGCCTCCCAATACACACGATGGAAAGTAACTACCACCGAAGATAGTGATTCCCTCACCTCTAAATTATCTTAAAATTTATTTTTTGGACCTCTCATGGTCGTTTATTTTTTATTCTTTATAGATGATCAGACATACTATTTTTAAGCCTTAAAACATATACCTAAAGTCAAAATACGTCTAAAATGAAATAGAATGTTCTTATAGATCCGAAATTCATCTCCACAGTAAATTTTAGGAAGGCCCTAGGACTGCATTTGAGTAATACCCCATTTAAACCGACAGCCTCTCATGTTACAAGCAATCTTAGTACCATATAACAATCTCAATACTATTTATTAATTAAAGCTTGATATCGTTTATATACTTTCTAGGAAAATGAAGTCTCTTTCTTATGGGGTCATTTGTCTCAATGCTATTATTAATGTTTGACATGGTTAATATATATTTTATCTGAATCAAGTCTCTCTAGTCTCCTTCTTATGGGGTCATTTGTCTCAATACTATTATTAATGTTTGACATAGTTAATATACTTTTTATCCGAATCAAGACACTCTCTTGTCTCTTTCTTATGGGGTCATTTGTCTCAATACTATTATTAATGTTTTTTTTTTTTTTTGAGGGAATACTATTATTAATGTTTGACATAGTTAATATACTTTCTATCCGAATCAAGTCCCTTTTTCTCTCTCTCTCAATCTCGAAATCTTGAACCCGAACAAGATTACAGAGTCATTTGGCAACTAAATTTAGTTGTTGGAGTCGAAATTTTTAGAATTTTGTAGCAATTCTTAGTTTGGCAACTAGAAATGCTATAGTGAAGGAAAATTACATTTATCAAAAATAAGTAGTGGGGCTTTCCCTTTTGTAGACTATTTGGTCATTTTAAAAATACGAGGCATCCCATATTTTCATATCTTTATATTTTCTCCAAAATCAGATTGAGATGAAATTTGAAGCTTACGTGCGCATTATTGGAGCACTTGTGTAAAAAAGATAAAATACTTCAAATAACAAAACTAACCCACATATCTCTAAAAATATTAGGGGTTTTTCATTCAATAGTTAACGATATTTTTAATGTGAGCACCTTAACATAACCCATGTTGATATCGGTTCAATATATATATTTTACAAGTGTGTAAGGCTTAGAAGTATGGGTATGGTTTGTACAAGGCCGAGACTCTAAACAATCAAATTTGGCCGCACCTTGAATAGTGCACAAATCTGTGGTTTTAATATTATAAATCTTTATGGTGGCCTGAAAATTTATTTTTTATTTCTAATAGTAAAAATTAAAGTTAAAAAACAATGTAGATCGAGCAGATCTATAAATATTTGAAAATTTTGAAAATTAATAATCTAGATAATACATATACACTATTTTTAATATTTGAAAACCTGTTTATTTTTGTTCTTACCCAGAAAAAAAAAAAAACTTTTGTTTCTCATGTCCATACAAGCAACGTTTTTTTAATAAATTTTTGAGGTGCACCTTAAATTTGATTGTATATATACTTTTCCCTAGAAATATTGATGCTTAAGACTCTAACGCATATAAAAATTATTAAAATTGAAATACTCACATATGCTCTTAAATATTTAATAAAGATCTGACAAGTGAGAATGATAGTCTCAAGGGTGTCGCAATCATTTTATTGTTTTTAATATATTTTTATATTTTTTACAATAATTTTAGATTAGAAGTACAAAAGAAATAGTATTGGAATATTCACGCATGCTCCATGATGATATTTCAATCATTTTATTTTTTCCAAAACATTTTTTTTATAATTTTTTTGGAAGTGCATGAAGGTGAGAACAATAGACACCAGCTCAATCTAATGTACAAGAAAAATAAAATTGAAATACCAAAAGATGCTCTCAACTCATCCCAAAAGTTTTTTCTTTTCATGTGATCTAGGGCATCCATTTTGTTAGACCATCATGGACTCATGATTCAAAGTTTCATTTATTTAACAAACATCATCCTCTCACTAATATAATTTTAAATAAATGAATAAAAATACGTAATTTTGAGAAATCTTGGTTTACAAAGTCCCTGCTTTAATTAAACACAATTTTACTAAATCCCAAATTTTTATATGGATCAAGCAAATTCAATATTTTCTATTTGCTGGTACTTTCAGAAAATTATTGAGTCTCATTTGAGCTTCCATTCATAGTTATATTATGCACTCTCAAGAGCATCTTTTACTTCTAATCCCTCGGTCAGACAACTTATTTAAGAGAATTTGTTTAACTCCAATAATCTAAATATTAAGGGACGGTTTGGATACTTGGAAATATATTATCTGTGAAATATATTTGTGGCGTAATACATTATTGCATAATATGTTACTTGTAAATGGATTGTTATTATTTTAGTAGTATTTGGAGGCAACCTGGGAAATATATTATTATTGTTTGCTATCCGGAAGAAATATAGGAAATGCATTACCCATATTTTATCAGCACTTACCTATAAACTATCATTTCTTTCTCTTTTGTCACAAAATTCCATTAAAATGAAGAATTATCATTTCCTTCTTTTTTGTCACAAAATTCCACTAAAATACTAAATTAAAATCATCATCCCACCATTCTAAAAGGATTTCTAATAATAACATTATCACCATTCTAAGAAGATTTTCTAATAATAACTTGTACCATTTTACAGTCATGACACTATTTCCTACTTATTTTAAGTGCCTTTGGCACTTATACGCAATCGCATGTTTTCTAACATGACATTGATTTCAACGTGATAAGTCATTGGAACAATATAATTGGAATAACATGATTTTAATATGATAAGCCTTATTTTTATTTATTTATTTATAGAAGTCTTTCAAATGTCTCTCTATATAATTTCAAATAAACAATAAATTTATGATACTAAATTCAAAATCTGAAGAATACGAGTTAAAAAATAGGATGAAGTTTGATTAATAAACTAGAAGGTTTGGTAATTGTAGTATAGAATTTTGAGGTATTGGAGGAGACTAAAGAGGTATGTTATTTCAATTAAGATTTTAGTAATCTCTCATGAGGATTATGTTGTGTGAAATTTTTTATTATGATTGTGTTGTGTAATTTATCATTGATTACTGATTTTTATTTTTATTATTTTTGTTTTTATATGACCTTCAGATGAGAAGACGAGGTTAAAAAGGGAGAGATCACATTATGTTGTGTGAAGTTTTTTATTATGATTGTGTGGTGTAATTTATCATTGATTATTGATTTTTATTTTTATTATTTTTGTTTTTATATGACAGTTGATATCTTCAGATAAGGGGATGAGCTTAAAAAGGGGAATGACTTACTATAAAGAGTAAGGTTTAGAACATTTTTTTAATGAGGGATAGATTAGACAAAAACGCATGTGAAAGATTTCCCAAAATTGCCCCTTACTCTCGTAATAGATTTTTCACTTATCACCGTGAGTAATGGATTTACTGATTTTTTGGGAAATCGTGCTTAATCTCTTTCCTTTTCCATACGATTGAGTGTACCTGGTGGAAATGACATATTTTCTTGTAATTTATTGTCACGTAATAGACTTTCAAGTACTCAAACGGCCCCTAAAGAATTATTAGATGATTATTTTCAATTTGTTTTTGAAATTTAAGTTGTTTTGATACTTAAATCTCATTATCTAAAAATTGAATCATTTGTATTCAATATCGGAACATTATTTTTTTCTAAGTGCATAAATGTCACAACTATTATTATATATATAAAAAAAAAAGGAAGTTACAAGTAGGAAATTTTTTTATTGAAGTTGATCGGTTACATTCAAATTTAGGGTCATGAAATAATTCTATGTGAGGTTCTACCAAACGAGTAAATGGAAATTCTACTCTTGTATCTTTTCGCTATTTCGTAAACTTAAAAGATTTTCTACTCCATTGGGAGTAATACTATCCATTTACTTCCTCATGTGCAACACACGATAGTTATACCTTTTAGATCCTAATTTTAGGGACGTAATATTTAATAGGCTAATCTCAATAAAAAATATTTTTGAAACCCTCTCTCTATGTACTAGAAAAAACTGATGTCTCAAGATTATATAGAAACCATCCAAATTTTTAACAGCTAGATCAAAGTATGACAAAAGTCAAAATTTAAATTTTTTTTTTTTTTGTTGAAAATAGTCATGTAGTAATTTTTAAAGAAACTTGTGGATACCTTTTTGGAATGTAATTTATAGACATCCAACTTTTTATACTTTTCACATCACACCCTTAATTTAATTTAATTTTTTTTGCTTTTACCTTCCAATAAAAAAAATTTAATACGTTAAAGATTAAACTACCATTTCAATCCTCTCTCTCTTTCTCTCTTCATTCGAAATGGGAAAGTGTGTGGAACCTTTTTTTTTTTTTCATTGTATTCGCTATAGTCTAACAATAAATGTACAAGCTTCTTCCTCCCAGCTACAAGCTTGACACATTTTATGTCCAGTGACATTTTTTGCTATGTTCTTTTGGTTCAGCACATTTATTGTTAGACTGTGGCAAAAATAGTGAAAAAAAGTGGACAGGCACAAAAGCGTGTCATACCGGATTCTAGCTTCAAAATTTCAAAAGCCTTACTACTGGATCGCATTTTCCCATTTTGGGCTGAAAGAGAGATTGAGATTAGGGGGTACAAGGAGTCAGGCGGAGAGAGATAGAGATAATTGAAATAGTAGTTTACTTTTTTAACATATTAATTTATTGACGTGGAGGGTAAAAGCAAAAAAAAATATTAATTGAGTTAAGTGTGTGTGCTGTGAAACGGATAATGTCAGTAAAGTACATCCCCATGGGTAGACATTTTCCCTAATTCGTATGTGGTTCCAAACATTTTGGACCGGATAAGTCTTCCGAAACCGGATATGGGAGTGAGGGAGTAGATACAGATTATGCTCCCGCGGAGACATACTATACGCGCGCTTTTATAAAATGGCGCCTCTCTATCTCCTTTGGTGACCCAAAACAACTCTGTGACGGACAAATTAATCCAACCACTTTCCTCTCTTTCTTCCCCCACAGTCCAAAACCCAGGCCAAGGCCAAGGGTCTTCCCTGTTCATGGGAGAGAAAATGAAGAGACCTTCAATGGCAGAAGAAGGGTTTAGAGAGAAAAAGTGTGGAAGATATTGAGAAAGAAAAACTGGGTTTCTCGATTC
Organism: Amborella trichopoda; assembly: GCF_000471905.2. The sequence goes on along the minus strand of NW_006499912.1, from coordinate 1,709,564 downwards.
AAGGCTCGCCCAACAAAACCCGAGGCAGCCATGGATATCGACAACGAAAACCCATCTTCAATGGAAGATCAGGCATCATCAACAAGGAGACCTTCTCCTTCTCTGAATTTGCCGCCGGGTATGTCAAGAACGAATCTGTCCATTGAAACTCCGTCTCCTGCTTCGTCTTCTTCGTTCTCTTCTTTTCCCTCTGCTCGTCGCTCCCTGTGCTTCTTAAGCACCAGCCCATATGGATTGAGCTCGCCTTCTTCGTCGAGAGTCACATATAGTGATCGGTTTATACCGAGCAGATCTGGTTCGAACCTTGCCAATTTTGCACTTATCGACCGATCATCTTCTTCTCCTTCGACGTCTCATAGCTCTAATGGTGGTGAAGGGAAGGAGGATGGTTCGGGGGTTTATTCAAACTTGCTGAAGAGCGTGCTCTTTGGAGGAGATTCGGGGGTGATTTCGCCTGCAACTCCAGAGAAGATATTTGGGTTTGGGCCTGGAAAGTACTCGACTTTGAGCCCACCCAATAGAAATATTTTGAGGTTCAAGACAGAGCATAGGAGAAGTGGGTATACTGATTCGCCTTTTTCGCTTTCACCAGTTGGAGTTGATGGGGCATTGTCTGGGATTGTTTCAACTCCTCCTAAGGCACCTCGCAAGGTCCCTCGATCGCCATATAAGGTCTCTCTCTGGGTCCCCCATTTAACAGGATTCGTGTATGCTTGTTTTCTGGAGATTTCTACTCTACCATGGCGTTATCCTGAGTCTGTTACTGGATTTTGTGCTGCTTTTGTTTGAGACTCTTATCATACGGTTTTGTTTGCTTTTATGATAATCGTTTGCCTGTTTGCTGTATTGTCGATGTTATTGGCTTGATTCTTGTCATGGGTTTAATTAATTGATGTGTTCGAGTGGTGCTCTGGGAACATACTTAGCTGCTTTCTCTGTGAGTGTGAAGGTTTTTAGTTACTGCAGTTTTTGTTTGTTGATGTTTTGTATGAATCTCTTATTTGCAATATGATGGCTCCTTGTTCTCTTAAGTTATCCCTTTGCTTGGCCTGGTGAATTAGAATCTTATGCTCACTTTTTGGTTCTTAGAAATTGGGTTGCAGCTAATTCGGTTATGGTTACTATTGAGTTTATTGATTTCGGTTATTTACAGGTGCTGGATGCTCCTGCTTTGCAAGACGACTTCTATTTGAACCTTGTGGATTGGTCGTCGCATAATGTACTGGCAGTAGGTTTGGGTACATGTGTTTACTTGTGGAGCGCTAGTAGTAGTAAGGTGGTTATGTTTCTTTTTTATTCTTTGAATTAACAATTTTCTTCATTTTAGAGGTTTAATATGCACTGCCCAACATAAATCGGTGTGAAATATATTTTTGTCAGAAATGGGTATAATCACTTTGGTTTTTGGATTTCTCCTATTAATTGCTTCTACATCAAGTCATTATTTGGGTTGTGCTATTTATAAAATGATCAATTTCTCTAACAAATTCTTATATTCTCACCCTGTAGGTGACAAAATTGTGTGACTTAGGAGTGGATGACAGTGTTTGTTCTGTTGGATGGACACAGCGAGGGACCTACTTGGCTGTTGGAACAAATCTTGGTGAAGTTCAGGTTACTTTCTGCACAAATTATTTCATTTCCACAGATAAAAGAGTTAAATGTTATGGAACAATGTTTCTTACCTGGACCCAATCTCAAGATAAAAATATATTAAAGTATGATAACTTGAATGCTGCAGTCAAAGATTGCTTGCTTGTCTGCTTTAGCTGGGAAGCCCTTTTATATAGTATTGATTTAACCAGATGTCTATCTGGTCTAGGATTGCAAAGTGTATATAGTTATTAAAAGTTTCTGCCCATTATTTCTTCTTCTTCAGGAAAGCTATCCTAGTTTCTATTGTGGTAAAAATGTCCATTTGAAATCGGAAACATGGCAAATAATTGTGCCAATACATGGTACAAAGAATTGATGATCATTTTCTGTTTAGTCTATCTTTTTAAACTACTTAATTATTGATATTACCAATCCTACATATGCAGGCGGGAGAGCTTTGAGATATCTATTTATATTGCTTAACAGAGTTGATGTTAATAGGAAACTTGATAAACATCTAAATGACTAAGAGCCTTAATATGGATATGGATGGCGGCTAGTTTAAGATGGGATATAAACAAAACTGTGAGCAAACTACATATGCAAAGGTCATATTTCTGAAGAGGAACATTTTTGTGGGGAGTATGATTGACTGCAACCAACAAGACGGACCTTTTTCTTTTTCTCTTGTGATTCTTGAACTTATTGATGAACTACTGCCATCAATTTTTGGTTAATGCCACAGGGATTAATTTTTAGTAGTCCATCACTGCTTACCCCCTTATTGATGCACTTTCAAATTGTACATGTTATGGAAGCCATTTTGTGGAGTTCTTAATTAGTATCAAGGATCTTTATCTATGAAAGAAGTCTCAAGTGACATTATCTGGAAGAGAAGATTATGATGTCTCTTCATTTGCACTGAAAGAGGTTCTGGAACTTAACTTTGTTATATACAACTTCAGACCTGGCTTGGAGCACCATAATAATTTATATAACAAAAACTATGATATCCTTTTATCATCAATGCCTATCACTTATCTCGGGAAGAGGCTTGGCAAAAGAAAATGAAGGTCCCATGCCCAAGCCTTTTGTGGTTCTAGGCTTGAAAGCTTTGGTTGGATTTGATACTATGGAAGTGGTGGGAAGTCAGCTTCATGGCAGATGCTCTTTATGCCTTGGATATGTTGATTTATTCAATGTTGAAGTTCTTGGATTGGAGTATCATAAATATTGACTTCAGGATATACCAGGCCTCTCATATGAAGAGGAATTGTTTGACTGTAAAATTCATCTCTCCAAAGTTGACATGTTTACTATTTCCCTGAGATGGTCTCATGGTTGTATGGCTTCTAAGAACTGCTTGTCAAATCTCTCTTGATTAAGTTTTACTTCTCATATAAGCATTTCATTAGTATTGCTTCTCAAGTATCTTTTGATGAAGTTTTAATTGTTATATAAACGTGTAATAAGCAACAGTGGAACACTATGTTCATTAGAGTACGCCTCTAAAAGTAGAGAAAGGGCTAAACATGAAGAATTCCTGCAACCGAATGCTTCAGAAATGGTTTTGAAATTGAATATCAAAGAAGCTGGCCATAAACGAATAGTTTGAAACAAAAGAGGCTCATGACCCATTCTCAAGAATTGGTTTTTGAGATAGCCCGGAATACTCTGGTTCCCTTGCAAAATGCTTCTTGTATTACTTTATTGATGGCCTTTTATAGAAAGAGAAGGATTAAGGAAGCTATCCTGCTAAGAGATATAGTTCTGACTGTTAAGAAAGCTACAAGAATGTACTATCCTGCAAAGAGAAATAGCTCAGAGTTAGTGAATGGGGGAAGGGGGGGTAAGGGTTGGTTTAAGGAAAAAACTATGTTACTTTATGATAGAAAATAATTGACCTGGTTTGGAAAAAGTATAGAGAAGTTTGGAAGGAGGATACGTAGAAAATTTTGGGGATGCAGGTAGGTGTTCTAGAGCTGAGGTATTTTTTGAAACTTTGATTTGGGGGCGAGTAAAGGATGCACTTTGCCCTTAAAATTATTTATGCAGATTATATTCAAAATGACTCATCGGAAAATTCTACACACTCCATATGTTACTACAAATTCAATACAATAGCAATAAGACTTTCAGATCGTAGTGGGTGCGTGGAAGTAAAGTTATATAATAGACATCCAGTATAGAAAGGATAACTTGAACATGCTGTCTAGATTTAATATTACTCCAGTGTAGAAAGGATAACTTGAACAGGCTGTATTACTCATCATGGATGCATTTGATTTAGATGCTTTTCTCAATCTAGATCTGTTGACTAAATACTAGAATGGTCTCCTTCGTGTAGATTTGGGATGCAACTCGTTGTAAAAAGGTAAGGACCATGGAGGGACATCGCTTTAGAGTTGGAGCCTTGGCTTGGAGTTCATCCTTATTATCATCAGGAAGTCGAGATAAGACTATTTTCCAACGTGATATACGGGCTCAAGAAGATTTTGTGAGCAAACTCACTGGTCACAAGTCAGAGGTAACTATGCTCTGCATTTTTGCCCCTAAGAAGTATTATGCTTGTGCAAGCAGCTTCTGCAATCCTTACTTTTTATTGCAAATAAAGAAATATATGAATATCCTTTGAAATATAATGATCATTGGTTATGATGCTGTCTACATAGTTGTGCGTGTATGTGTATGTGTATGTGCGTGCGCGTGTGTGTGCATGTCCGCGCATGTGTGTGTCTGTATAGATGGATAGATGGATAGATTGATAGATACTATCTGTTCTGCATGTATTTGTGCTTGTATCTGTGGGGTGGGTTGGGGATGTGATCATGGCTATGTCTCCATCATCATAATTTTTGCAAATGTTTGTATTCTTAGCCTCATTCCTGTCTAAATAAACAGTTGTGTGCATTTTGTTGTCGAAACTATGAAGATATGTTGCATTGTTCTTTTCAGTAAATTCAGTGCTAGATAGATAGGCAACATGAAGGGTTCAAAGGCGTCTATTGTATCTTAATAAGTGAAGATGAAGTTTCAAATTACATTTTCTGTATTCGGCTATTTATAATTGAGACTAAGATGTGGTCAGCATTATCATTCTACTCCAAAAACGATATTCAAACAAATTGTGGCCTCATTCAAACAAAGTGTGGCCTTTGAAATCCTGTATAATATTATTTTTTTAAACTTACAGCATATTAATAAGATTTTGTTTTGTCTTATTTCAATTTGGAGGGCGTGCTTGGTAAGTATGAGTCTCGAGCTTACTTTTTGAATGAAGTTCCCTTAATGCCAGGATGTGAAATTGGAACTTCATCTGTATCCCTTATTTCATTTTTTATCTTTTACTTTTTATTTTTTTTATCGATGCCCATGAGGGGAATATTTTGCCATTTATTAGTTATGATTTTTTTAGTAGTTCCTATCATTTAGGTTTAATGCTTTTAATTATGTTACCCCATGAGGAAACAACTTCACTGTTTAGGTTCTTGGTAACTATAAACAAATTCCTACTAACTTCAAACATGATGGTACCCGTAAGTAGTTGGAGTTCAAACACTGGTTTCCCCATTAGCTAGCAAATCTGCTATAATGGGGGCCTGGACAAAAGGGAAGATGGCAAAAAGTTGCCTGCTTGGGTTATCTTTAAGTGGGTATTTCTTGTTGCCTGCCTGGAAAAAAAACCTCACATGTGGGTGAGAAATGCCTTATTTGTAAAGGGCTTTCTTTGTGCCTTCCCTCTTTTTATTCTAACCTCTCAATTGCAATGATCAATGTCTCTATGGTCCAACTCATTCCAACATGGCCTGCATCTTTTACCATTTAAAGATGCATCTATTTCATTAAACAAATACACATATCAACATGTGCATTATTTACTAGATCACCATTTATCACATGAACATGTAAATGACACAAAGTGATCTACTGTTGTTATCATTTCTATCTTTTCCTTCTTTTTTCTTTTTAATTTTCCTTTTGCATATTTACTATTGCTTTTCCCTTTAAGTGTTTGTAGTGGGGTCTTTATGCTTGAATACTTGAAGGGTGACCTATGAAGCCCATATTTGTAGCCTAGAGTTTTCTAGGTTACAGGTTAAATGGCACCAATACTTCTCCCCCTAAGTAACATGCTTAAGTGTGGTACAAAATTATGATAGAACAAGAACATGACACAAACCAATTAGCCTTCTTTTGTTTAGTCTGTTGCTTTAAATCAGTTGCTTTTCCCAATTAGAGATTTCTTAATAACTTTATGTATGCCTATTGTGAATTTTATATTTGCTTGTCTGGGCCAATAACGTATTTGAAGGACTTGACAGAACCCAATAATGGCCCTTCAGATACGTCTGTAGGTTAGTTGTGAACGGAGGGAGGGAGATTTTTAAGTAACTTTAAGTGATCTATGAATGGCATTTCAAAAAATAAGGTGAGCACGATTTCCAAGTTCTAAAAGTGTCAAACACGCGTGTCATTGCATGTTGACATGTGTTAAGAACCATGGACATGAGTGTTCAAGTTATGCTGTCCGTCCATAGTGATTGCTGTCTCTGTATAATTCTTCGATAATCTCATCATCATTATCCAAGCCTTATCCCAATATTTGGAGTCGGCTATATTTCTTCCATAATCCACTCCATGATTCTTCCATAATCTACTCCATGATTATTTGGGTCGTCTATTTCATCAAGCAGAGACACAAATCAACATGTGCATTATTTACGAGATCACCATTTATCACATGAACATGTAAATGACACAAAGTGATCTACTGTTGATTTCATTTCTATCTTTTTTTTCTTTTTTCTTTTTAGTTTTTCTTTAGAATATTTACTACTGCTGTTCCCTTTAAGTGTTTGTAGTGAGGTCCTTATGCTTGAATAGTTGAAGGGTGACCTATGTAGCCCATATTTGTAACCTTGAGTTTTCTAGGTTATAGGTTTTTTTTTTTGAGAATGACTTGCTAGGTTATAGGTTAAATGGCACAAATACTTCTCCACTTAGGTAACACACTTAAGTTTGGTGCAACATTATGATAGAACAAGAACACGACACTACTATGACAAACCAATTAGCCTTCTTTGGTTAGTCTGTAGCTTGAAATCGGTTGCTTTTCCCAATTAGAGATTTCTTAGTAACTTTGTGTAAGCCCTTTGTGATTTTTATATATGCATGTCTGGGACAATAACATATTTGAAGGAGATTGTAACGTATCTGGGCAAACATTCGTGTCAGAAACCAACCCAATAATGGCCCTTCAGATACGTCTGTAGGTTTGTTGTAAGAGGAGGGAGGGAGAGTTTTAAGTGATCTATGAATAACATTTCAAAAAATAAGGTGAGCACGATTTCCAAGTTCTAAAAGTGTCAAACACATGTGTCATTGCATGTTGACATGTGTTGAACCATGGACATGAGTGTTCAAGTTATGTTGTTGTCCCTACATAGTGATTGCTGTCTCTGTATAATTCTTCGATAATCTCATCACCATCATTGTCCAAGCCTTATCCCAATTATTTGGGATTGGCTATAATTCTTCCATAATCTACTCCATGAAATTGTTGCATTAGCTTTGAACCATACAGAATCCTCAATTCCCTGTGGTCAAATGTTCCAGTTTCAAATTTCACAGCCTTCATCCTGTATGACTACCTCCCCCCCCTCTTTTTACTTTTCTAAAGTCTGGCTGATTCTTTCTTATCTTTGGCAAACCAGAAATGAGGTTTAATTGGGTCCTTCTAGGGCAACGATGCCATACTGCTTCTTGTTCCTCTTACATGGATGTTCTTGCAAGAAAGTCAACCAAGCTAATTGCACTTCTATATGTAGAGTTCTTGGGGAATCTGTTCTTTGTAAAACTCAAGTGATCATGTCCTTATTGCTTCTCTTCAATGATCTTCATTTTAGCCCAAGGTAGGTTTGTCCTTTTACACCTTGCATTAACACATAGTTATAGGGATCTCCCAAGAAGATGGTCGCTCCAGCTCCAAAAGCTCGATCTTCCACTTCGGGACAAGGGATCTCGATTCTAGACGTTTTTTGTCTTTAGGGACCTTGATCCACAAAATTCAGGATCTAGATCCCTGCTTAATTAGATCTGGATCCCTCTTATCCAAATCATCGGTCCATGAGTAAGCGGAATCAAGCCTCCACAATTGAGTTTCTTTTACATTGGTATCGAAGATTTCCAGCACATTTCGAGATTCGTTTTACAATGGGAGCGTGGATCACTAGCATATTTGGTTGTTATATCTGGATCACTAACATTTTCATCGAACACTAGATCTTCTTTGATGCTTGAGGACTGAAATTTGAATTCTCATTTTTGGGTTTCTAGTTCCACTTCGCACTTATGAAACACACTCCAATGATGACAAAAATTAAAAAAAATATTTTTAAAAAGAAGATTCTTTGTATATAATAATTGTTTTTAAATTCAGAAAAAGCTTTAGGGCACATTTGGTCGGGGAAATATTTTCACGTGAAAAATCCCCTCTTGTGGTTAGGTGGGTGAATATTTCACACCAATTAGTTGTTGCTAGTTGGTGTGAAAAGATGCACTGGGGCCAATTGGTGTGAAAATACTCCCGCACCTAAACACATGAGCGAATTTTTTTCACATGAAAATGTCTTGGGAAATATTTTCACATGCCGAACGTGCCCTTAATCATATTGTTCAATAGACTTCGTTCTCGAGCTAGAGTACCCTAGTTAAGTCCTCTTGGGAGCGTCAATTTTAAGCTGGATGGACCTCGATCCCATATAGTTTATCATTTGCGGCCCATATAGTTTATCATTTGCGGCCAATTCTTGTCGGTTCACTGGAAATCCTTGGGATCCCTACCTTTGGGAAAGTTTGTCCTTATTGCTACTGTCTAGGTAAATCTCATTCCATCTTCCCTCGTCCTTCATAACAACAGTTTCTCCTACAGTGTCTGAATTTCTGTTCAGGGCCAAACCCGCCATGCTCAACCTGAGCCTGACCACGATGGTTGGACTGTGGTCCACCGTAGGAACAATGCACTCCTTTTCTCTTTGGCTTCCACACCCAAAGTCTCCAACAATCCATAGGATCACAGTAAGTCTCTACCACCCCACCATACTCTGGGGACTTCCATCTTGAATTCCCAAAGCACTCAGGACCATAATCAACCCGAACTATGCTTTGTTGCCCTCCCCCCTCATCTCCTCGAGATCCCCATCAAATCAAAGACAAGGGTAAGGCTCCCATCAAGGTGACGGCTCACATGCGTCACCATTCTTCCTCCAAACCTTCTTCTTCATCCAACCGTTCACATCTCCCCACCTACTCCCACGCATACTACGATATCTGTTACTCCCGGCCACCTGCTTTAAATGCAGGTCGCTCCTTGGAGCCCCCTAGCAACCCAATCTCCAGCAAGCCGCCCAAGTCAGTCTCATCTTCCCGCCCTTTTACCTCCTTTCTCACTAGCACATTTCCGAGGAAGGATAATGGCATTGTCCCCTCTTCAACTGTGTCGCCATTTGGAGCTCCCCTATCCCCAACATTAATTGCAGCCTCTAAAACCCCTCCTCCCAGACCTCCACCCAACCTTTTTCTGGATAGATATCGCACACCTCGTTCCCCACTTTTCCCCATGTGTTACACACCTTGCCCCCCACCATTCCCCACGCGCCCCTCCATCTGCCAGATTTAAGCAATCAGTCACTTTTGTCTCCATCGCCCCCCTCTATTCGCAATGCGTCGAGCCACTTGCCAGATCTCAGCACTCAGCCGCCTCTTACCCCTTCTCTCCATGCCCATGAGAACCCTAGCACTACTCCCACTCTCTCCAATGATCTTCCCCAAATATCCCATAATCTCTTTCTTCTCCCACCCTCATCCCCATCCTCGGTTTCTTGGACTGCCGTTAATGGATCACATCAACCCCAATCTCCAACATCTCTATCTAGGTGTTCTTTCCTGGTTCCTTCACTCCAATCCCCGACCTTTCCAACCAACTCCCCATATCCCCTATCAAGCACTCCCCCTTGACTCCCACTCCCCTTGGAACCATACAGTACACCCCCTTCCCCTCCCATGCCTCTAAGAGAAAAACAGAAACCTGCATACCCAGGGTGGTATTACTGCCAAGCAAATTCCGGCAGCCATCCTAACCCTCCGCCAACTCGAGCAGTCTCGGAACCCTGCCCCATTCATATACCAACCACGGATCTACACTCAACCCATGCCCAATGCCCAGGATTCCCCTCCCCTTATCCAGGCTCTTCTCTCCCCCCCCATTCCCCCCAACTTTGTAAGCTCAGAATTCTCCCCGGACAACCCTTTATCCTCTAGCCTCCATGCCACCACTCTCCCCAATCCACCTGGCACAAGTCTCCATCACCCTGATTTGGGCGACCTAGAATCTCTGCCTCTAGAAATGAGGTCTGCTTTACACGGAGACCAAGCAACTGGCGGCCAACTCCCCCCTTGCATTCCTCCTCTAAATTATTTCTTTCCCCCTTCACCTTTGATTTCTCAGCTGTCGGTTGAGCCTTCTCCCCATCATAACCCTCTCCCACTTTCCTCTTTTGATCCTCAGATCCCACCTACCCCTCGTAACTCCTTTCAAGAGTCGGATTTTAATTCTAATATTTAATCCTCAATATTAGTAGACACCAGCGAACAGGAAAGAATGGATAGAGGAGCCCCTCTACTGCCGGATATGATAACTGATGTTGGCCTTGCCTTTTCTGGAGAAGTGGATGACCGTACGGGCCAACTCCGAGCTAATGCAGGTGCCCCGCAGGTAACTCCTCCCAAATCCTCTAAAAAGTCCAAGGAGGTTGATAAGCTCCGATCTGGGATTAATTATGGCATCCCTCGAGCATCAGACCAGCTGATCTCCCTCACCTCTATCCTTCCCCTCAGCCCCACCAAAAGTAGATCCGCCAGGAAATCCTCCTGCCACCCCAATTCTCCTTGATGAAGGTCCTCTGCTGGAATATTAGAGTACTTGGGAGCCACGCCAAGAGAATGGTTGTTCTCTCTCTTGTCTACTCAAACTTCCCTACAATCCTTGCTCTCATTGAGCCTAAACGTCCTTTCCCCGAGCTTCCTTCTATTAAGGAAATCTGGGGCCATAACCCCTGTGCTTGGGCTGCAAACAGGAGGTACCTGGGTCAACTGGAACCCAAGCATCCTCCAAGGGTATCACACCCAAGCTCTCGACTTTTCTGTCTTCATCTCTTTCCGACGTTTATCGGACAATTTTCTTTTTCAAAGATGCTTTGTCTACAGTCCCGATAACCCCACTCTTAGACCCAATATGTGGCTGGAGCTCTCTTCCCTTTCCCCTTGTCTCTCCATTCCTTAGATTATGGGTGCTGACTTCAATACTGTGAGGTGGCCTCATGAAAAATCCAATGGAGGTAGCCTCAACTCATCAATGCGAGCATTCTTTGATTTCATTGAGGGTGTCCCCCTCATTGATATCTCCCTCTCGGGAGCTTCCTTCACTTGGTCCAACCATGCAGCCATTCCCATTCTTACCAAAATTGATAGATTCTTAGTAAACCAAGCATGGGAATCTGCTTTCCCAGGAACTCGCTCCCGGTTACTTCTTCAGACCATAAGCCTCATCTTGTTAAATACCAATCATGCTTTTATCCCTAACAAGCCTTTTAGACTAGAACTCCATTGTTGGAAGAACCCGCCTTCCTCCCCCTTTTTCTTTCTGTCTAGTCTTCCTCCGTTGACGGTTGGACTGGCTTTAGACTCACTCGTAAACTTCAACTTCTTAAAGCTGCTATGAAACAATGGAGTAGGAATCTTCCCACCAACATTAGAATCCCTATTAGGAATTTTTCGACCTTGATTTCTGGCTTGGACGAAGTGGAAGAATCTCGATTTCTCGCCCCCAAGAAAGAGGAGATAGGATTCAAGCCAAAATAGACCTAGCTCAAACTTTAAAGAAAATAAATTTTCTGGCACCAGAGGTCCAGGATTAAGTGGCTCAAAGAAGGAGACAGAAACACAGCTTTCTTTCACAAAACTGCTAGCTCTAGACGTAGGGGAAATGCAATCACAGTAGGTACTCAATCCTTTTCTCAGCCAGCACACATTAGCAGACTCTTTATTAGATTTTTCAAGAATCTGTACTCCAAGCCAACTCATTCCCGCCCTGTCCTTGGTAGTATTGCTTTCCAAACACTCTCCCCTACTGGCTCTGCTAGTCTTGAACGCCCTTTCTCCTTGGAGGAAATCAGGAAAGCGGCATTTGATCTCCCTAAAGATAAGGCTCTAGGTCCATACGACTTCCCCATTGCTATCTTCCAATCTTTCTGGGACACCACATTTCCAGACCTCTTAGCTCTTTTTGAAGAATTTTTCATTAGAGACAGGCTCAACTCTGCACTCAATTGTACCTTTCTAGCCTTGATCCCCAAAATTGAGGGAGCACATAGGATGACGGATTTCCATCCAATTAGTCTTCTTAACTCTTCCTATAAGATCCTGGCTAAGGTCTTAGCATCCAGGCTCCAAGAGGTTGTTTCCAAAGTCATTTCCCCAACTCAGTCTGCTTTTGTAGCCAACAGACAAATCCTTGATGGAGCCCTAACTGCCCACGAGGGCATCCACTCCAGATCTCTAACAGGTCGTAAAGGTCTCATAATAAAGTTGGATTGGGAAAAGGCCTATGACAGGGTGGACTGGGAGCCCCTTGACTCCATTCAAGCTCGTATGGGGTTTGGTCCCAACTGGAGAAACTGGATCTTAGGATGCATCTCTAGCCCTGCCTTTTCCATACTCATTAACAGTTTGCCTGAAGGTTTCTTCCAGGCCCAAAGAGGGCTCAGGCAGGGGGATCTGCCGTCACCTTTCCTCTCCACCTTTATTGGGAAACTCTTCACCCAAACCTTAACAAAACTCTATGACAGTGGCTCTCTGTCTGGTTTCTAAACATCTCCCTTTGGCCCTACAATCTCCCTTCTTGTCTATGCAGATGATACCCTTATCTTCTATGAGGCCAACCCTATCTTCTGTGAGGCCAACCCTACCCAAGTCGACTGACTTTGGAGGTTCTTGAGAACATTTGAACTACTCACAGGGATGAAAGTAAATCTAACTAAGACCAAAATGCTTGGCATCCTAGTTGATAATGCAGAACTGATGAGCCTAGCCCAACGTCTAGGTTGTGCCTTTGAATCCCTCCCCTCTTCATACTTAGCTCTCCCCCTATGCTTAGGCAAACCTAGAAATTTACCTCTTGGATAATCTCATTGAGAGATTCACCTGGAAATTTACCTCTTGGAAAGGTTGCTTCCTTTCTTTTGGGGGAAGAATCACTCTTATCAGAGCCACCCTAGCTAGCATCCCAACCTACTTCATGCCTCTTTATAAAATCCCCATCTTGGTTATCCAGCACTTGGAAAATTTGATGAGAGATTTTCTGTGGTCAGGTGTGGGCGATATCAGGAAAATTTACCTGGTCGCCTGGGACTTGGTCTGCTCCCTTAAGAAATTTGGAGTTCTAGGAATTAAAAACCGTAGAACCATGAACCTTGCCTTACATGGGAAATGGTGGTGGAAGTTCTCCCCTCAGCCCCTACTTTGGAAACAAGTTATTCTTGCAAAATATGGAATGAATAATGGAGATTGGCTTCCTAGATCACCCTCACACAGATGTTCTGGGGCATGGAAGTGCATATCCTCCACCAGAACGCCTTTCCTTAATCAAATCAGATTTCGACTTGGAAATGGTCTCAGAATTAAATTCTGGACTGATCTCTGGATTGGTCGCACTCCACTCTCTATAAAATTCCCCACTCTCTTCCTGGTGGCCTGCCACCAAGAGGCTCTGGTTTCTGATTACGCCACATTCTCAGGTGATAATCTGATTTGGGCACCCATTTTTAGGCGTCATCTTTCTGACCAAGAATCTAATTCTTTCACGTCTCTCCTTCTGATCTTACATTCCTTTTTCAGCCCTCTTCGACCAGATTCTTTACTCTGGTCACCTTCCCCATTCGGGCTCCTTCGCAGTCTCTTCTTTCTATTCTTCTCTCCTCTTGAACCAGATCCCCAAGCCTTTGCTTAACCAAACCTGGTCCCTACCAATACTACACAAAGTTCAGGCCTTCATTTGGGACCTTCTCCAAGGCAAAACTCTAACTTTAAACCAACTTCAAAAAAGAGATTCTCCTTCCCCAAGAGGTGCATTCTTTGCCTCCAAGAGGAGGAGTCAATCCCTCACCTCTTTATACACTGTGAAATCTCCTTTCTCCTCTGGTCTTCACTCCTCACTCTCACTTCCCTCATTTCCTTATGGGCCAAAGCAATCCTCTGTTTTGCCAACTTGTCTATTTCCCACTTCCTAAACAATTGGGACAGCCTGCTTTACCTATCAGCCCAGACACACGGATCCAGACCTAACTGGCACCCCCCTCCCTCAGGATTTCTTAAGCTGAACAAAAATGGGTCCTTGCTAGGAAACCCTGGCCCCTCGGGAACTGGTGGTTTACTTACGGATGCAAAGTCTATCATATGGACCTTCTCAGAATATATTGGTTTCCAAGATTCCACATTTGCAGAGGCTTCGGCCCCCTCTTAACAGGTCTCAAAAAGGTGGGCCAGTTGGCTACAGCATATCAAGGGCTTATCGTTGAGCCAGACTCAACAAACATTGTTCTTTGGGCTACACAAACATAAGCAGCCTCCTTGGAGGCTCATTCCAATTTTTTAGCATATTTTCTTTCTGTGCAGCTCACTTCCACAGGTCTCTTTCAATCCCATTCTTAGAGAGGAAAACACAAAGGCTGTTCGGTTAGCAAAGGAAGGGGCCTCACTTGGTGCTGCTGCATCTCCAAACCTCTGATTCTTTTTCATCTCTCGCCCACTGAAATCCTCTTTCTTTTTCCTTTTTTCTTCTTTCCCTCTTTCTCTCACTGTCTATTCCTCTTTCTTGTTTTCTTCTCATCTTAACTGCTATTTCTATTTTGTCTTTGGCCTCTCTCCCCCCCCCCAAAAAAAAAAAAAGGGTCTGGGGTTTTAAAGGTCTGGTGAGAAAAAGAAAGGCAAAAAAAGAACAAAAAAAAAGAAAAAAAGTGAGAGTTCTTTATATCCGTGTTCTGTTTTTGGTACTTTTACCATTCTCTTAGGTACATAAATCACGTTTACACTTTTTTGGGACTTTCCTTGCCAGTAGTGTCCTTTAATTTATCTACCCGCCAGGGTAGAGCTGTTAGACGAAGCACTGTAAATCAATCGAAGCACCCGTCAATACTTAAGAGACACTTCGGCAACTGGTCAATCTCAAACTTTGGACCCCAGGGGACAACAAGAAGGCCGAAAAAAGCTCCCCTAGTCATTACATGGACCTGTGAAGATTAGAAGTATACTGAGACCACCTCCCCACATTGTTTCATATATTGTTCTTTTTGTGTTAGATCCTTAGATTAATTCTATCTCTTCTCTATCTTCTCAACCCTCACTCTCCCTCTTTCTGCTCAATCTTTTCTAATCTCTATAGTTCTGCATCTGTTTGTATTTCTGAGCATCCAACTTGTGGGTTGCCGTCTTTTCTGATTAGTTTTTTGTATTTACAGTTTTTCCTCTTTCAATACAAGTTAACCTTTACAATAAAAAAAAAAAAAAGGATCGCGCTCCCTTCATATCGAGATCACATCCCTTTAACTCACAAGATACGAATCTCAACCCCTTTCCCACTTAACTTCGTTGCATCTCTCGATCCCACTGTCCCAATCATGAACTAGGATCTGACCTCGCTCCCAATCCCGGTAACTATGCATTAACATGAAAAAGGGAGCATTAAAAACATTCATCATGCGTGAAGCTGATGCTACAGTTATCAATATCACCATCTTCTGGGCCTTATCCCAACTATTTGGGGTTGGCTACACGAATCTTGTGCCGCCATTCTGCTCTATTAAGGGCCATACCCTCAGGCAGACTTCAGGACTCATGAAAAGATGTGGCAAAATTTTACGATATCTCTAGGCTTGGGTCTAGCCATGGCGGAGTTAAGCTGATGCTACAATGAACTAGAATTTGATTAATGTATTCCTCCTCCATGCAAAGCACACACATATTAGCCAGAGCAAAGCTTCTGATTTGAAATCCTTCACAGCAATTGTTAAGCCTCTTTCAGCCTTGGTAACTAAAATGGGAATTTCTCCTCAATACCTCATTCATGGTTATACATAAGTTTAATAGAATAAACACTATACCCCCATACAGTTCTATCCTTTATTCCTGTACTTATCATGTATCCCAGGCCTTTCTTTACTCATCACAGTACTAATATGAGGGTTAAAAGATCTTCAGCTCCTTAATGTATCTTTATTTTTTCTATATTTGCATGATCAAGAGTTTAGTAGATAAAACCATGTTTCTAGATTCCTAGTCCTACATTATGAGTCAGAACATGAGAAAAGCTCAGAAGTTATTTATGACATTACATCTAGGAAATGTGGGCAATGTATCATACCATGATTAATTTCTCAAACATCTATTGTGGTTGGCAATCAATTGTACACGTGTTTTCCGGATTTCCTCCCTCTTCCTTTCTCTGTGTGCGCACGCGCGCGTTTGCCCACATATGTGTGTGCATTTTTGTGTGTCCCTCTTCACTTTACCAATAACTGAGTTCAGGGTAAAAAACAACTACCAAATTTAAACATGACATACATGCCTTGGCTTCCATCAAATTATTCGCTTTTGGACATTCACAATTCCATGTATTGACTAAATACAAGAATGATGAATTCTACATGGATGGCCTAGCCAATGGTCTGAGTCCAAACATTGGCCACAGATAATGTGTTTGAGGGAGGGAGGGAGGGAGGGAAGGAGGAGAACCCATTACATGTTGTTCTTCCAAGAGGAACCTTGGAACTGACAACGATAGCTGTGGGGAAGGAGTGAGGGAGGGGGCTGCTCAATGATTGCTTAGCCACTGTCCTTAGAAAGTCTTCTGAGGGAGGGGGAGAGAGAGCACACAAAAGGATGGCCATTACATGGTGTTCTTCCAAGAGGAACCTTGGATCTGCAATAGCTGTGCTTGGTGGTTTTAGGGAGGGAGGAAGGTAGGAAGGGAGGGAGATGGATTTGGGGGAGGGGGAGGGGGATGCTCAATGATTGCTTAGCCACTATCCTTAGAGGGTCTTCTCTTTATTTAGTTGAGACTTGAGAGATAACATACAAAAGGAGGGAGAACTCATTACATGTTGTTCTTCCAACGAGGAACCTTGGAGCTGACAATGATAGTTGTGCTTGTTAGGTTTTGGGGAAGGGGGAGGAGAGTCACTGAGGAGGGCGACCCAGCTCTACAAAATGACCAGGCTTACATTCCAACATGTGCAACATCTTTCGCGATGTTGAATGCGATCAGTTTAGCATAGATTGAGGATCTTGTCCATGATGTCAGCAATCCTCCACGGGAATGGTCATGTCCATGGGTCCACCGAAAGACATTCCAGGAATCCCCTTCAACAATGAGTAGACCCTAGTGTATTATGCTTTACTACAATCCCAGACCCGTCCCCCGCTCGTTCCTTTGGAGGCCCCCTAATCCTGGCCAAACCAAACTTAATTTTGACGGCTGCTCCCACAGCAACCTGGATCCAGCTGGTAAAGGGGGCATCTTTAGGGACCTTGATGGTGTCACTCTCTTATCCTATACCTGCCCCATGGGTCTTGCAGACTCCACCACGACAGAAGTCCGAGCACTTTTGGAAGGCCTCGAATCTTTCTATTCCTCTTGGAGCACAGTCTTGGTTGTAGAGGGTGACTCTAAAAATGTCAGCTCCTAGGCCTCATGCGAGGCCACCCCCACTTGGAGGCTCATTACTATTTTTGATGAGATTTTTGACATCTGCAATCGTATTTAGGTCTTTTGGAGTCATACCTGGCGGGGGGCCAATCATGTGGCCGACGCACTGGCTAAGGAGGGCGCTTCCCAAGCCATATCGTAGAAGACTTTGTTTCAGTTCCTTTTTGCTTTACTGATGTTTTCTGGGTTGTATAGCATTTTTTGACATGGCCTAAGGCCTTCTTCTGTCCCTTGAGGAAAATATTTGTTGTATATTGTACAGCTCTTTTACTTAATACAAAGTTAACAGATTAAAAAGAACAAAAATGAGTAGACCCATGAATTCCTGAAAGCACAACTTAAGATCCATAAGAAGTGTTTTGGTTTCTTTCATCATGTTCTGGGAGGGGCAAATGGGGGGTGAGTAGGGAGTACTTGTTTGTCGAAGATTGATAAGGTTTTACTTATTGCCTAAGTTCAATGTCCTGTATAGCTTTACCTTATGATTAAATGAAATAATCTTTGTAAATTACTGAAAGAAACATGAAGTGCGTTGGCTTCAGCATTATTACATTCCCGCTTCCCTCCGGACTAGCGAAAGCTGTTGACTGTTGCTCAAGCGGCCCCTGGCTGCTTTCTCAACACCTGAGGGGCATGGGTGTTGGAAGAGCTAAGTTTAGGCGTTGTCCTTTTGAGCCAGAGCCCGAGAGATCTAGGATCCAGCGTCTTTTGTTTTTCTTAGAAGAATCTTATTGGCCTTGGTCAATATACTATCAAAATCTTGTCACTTGCACCCTTTTCTGTAAGAATAGTTATAATTTTTTCCTTCTACAGGCTCTTTCCAGGTTTTCTTTACAGCCATTCGTTGTGTAATATATGCATTTCTATGCTATTGCTTTATTTTATTCTTAATCAATGTGTAGGCATTTCACAAAATTCAATGTTTTGTAAGCTTTTCATGTTGCATTTGTTTCACTATCTATTTTGAACTTCATGATAACTAACTGGTGCTCTTGATTACTAGGTGTGTGGACTCAAGTGGTCATTTGATAATCGTGAACTGGCATCAGGGGGAAATGATAATAGAGTGAGTGGTCTTCTATATTTCTCCTCCATTCTAGAGAGAGATATACTCTTTAAAGTCAAGCTTGTTGCTTATTTTAATTGAATTTGTTTCTTCTTTATAGTCTACTATTCTAGTGAGAGATATTTGTGGTGCAATCAATTTCCTTGGTCATCTTAATTGATATTCTTCTTTCATTTATTGTAATGCAATTTTGGGGACAGCTTTTTGTTTGGAATCAGCATTCAACACAACCTGTTCTAAAATTCAGTGAGCACACAGCTGCTGTGAAAGCCATTGCATGGTCTCCTCACATGCATGGGCTTTTGGCTTCTGGAGGTGGCACAGCAGACCGATGCATACGCTTCTGGAATACGACCTCCAATTCCCATCTAAGTTGCATGGACACTGGTAGTCAGGTAAACGTTTCCTACTTTATCACGTTTTTAGTTGGGAATTGCTATTGGTACCTGTTGTTTTGCTGTTCCTACCTGAATTTGTGTAGGAAACAAAGAAACACTGTTTGTCTGGTATTGTCACCTATGCTTTTTGGGTGAGGGTGGAAGCAATATGGGCACCAATAGAAATTATTACCGGTTCTTCTTGCCTATTTATTTTTGGAAGTACTAGTTGCACCCGTATGTTTTTGCACCCGTATGTTTTTGCACCCATGTACATGTGTGAAAATCCTAGACATCCAGGGTTTTGTGTGTTCTACTGTATGGGTGGTGATTGCAAAGTCCAAATTGCAAAACCCTTTGGTATTGTGTATTTATGTTGAGTTTCTGGATGCTTGCTTTATCATGTGCAATTTACCCTGTATAGAGATATGGTCAATAGTTGAAAGCTTTGATAAGTAGATACCTATATTTCTATGAAGAAAATATTGCGGGTTGCAGTTGTGTTCTAACTCTTTTTCTTGGGCGTGGTCATCTTATAAGCATTTTCTAGCTGGAAGACTTTATATACTCGTTATTCTTTACTACTGAATAAAAACTCGTTTGGTGGAAAAATTCATCTGAATAAACTCAACTTGTCCTATGGAGAAGTTCTCAAAATGAAAATTCAGGATGTGTCCCAGTTTTTCCTAATATGTGTGTGTATTTGATTCGACCAATAGATGGTCTCTTCCCATGCAGTTGCACTGCAGATCACTTATGTGTTGAGGTGGGTTCGATTCCCTAACACATGTATTCTCTCTCTTTTATAATTCTACACTAAAATATTTGGGAAACCTCTTTTAATTTTTTTTTCTTTACTGTTTGCCTTGGCGAGTTGACTTGGTCTTTTGCCGAGTTGCCTACTGAGTTCAAGTTTTAAAGCTCTGTTCTCGAACCTTTCTCTACCACCTCTGCCTTTTTGTTCCCTATAAAAGTAGATTCATGGATTCTTACCTCAAGTCCCCACTTTACACATCCTGGTAGCTCTTTACACATCCCGGTAGCTCTAAGCCTCAAGTGCAGTTGTGTTTATGGGCAGTCGTGAAAATAGGCACTCTTTAATAATCAAATGGAACAATATCCAAGTTCTTGTTAATAGTGGCAAAAGAGGGATTGTTTTTTGTTAGAAATTTTATCTGTAAGGCCAAGACAGGGTCTTTTACCGATAAGCGGGGTTCCATTCCTTAACTTGCATTGTGGATAGTGGCTTGCCAAGCTGGCATGAAACCGACTTAGGGAAAAGGAAATGGCAGTTTTGTTGCTATGGCTAAAAAAGGGGTCGTCCAAACAGGACCCAATTGTCTACAATTAATAAAGATGCAAATACATTTGGACAAAGCTAATCATTCATAATTTGAAACTTTCTGGATTGGTCCCTTAGTATGACATTGGATGGCCCAGGTCCATGCATTTAGCTCAGCTTGTTCCATTACATGTAATCAGTATGATCTCAGTTGTTCTCAAAAGGTAGCTTTCAGTTATAGAATTCCTCATGAGTAATACTTTTCCTTATAACGGTGAATGATTAAATTGGCTTCTTCTTATATTTGAAATAGAAGACTTGAAGGTGATATTAAAATGACAAAGCCTACTCTTATTTCCCAAAAAAAAATTTGGAGTGTCCACTGTTCATTAAACGTGATTGTCAAATCTTGGATTTCTCATAGCCTACTTACCCCTCTCCCTTCTCAACCCAGTTTACTCATTTGTATTTTATGGCTTCTGTTTATATTTACTTAGTTTGCAATTATATATTGTCGGCTTCCCGTTTCAAATAGTCAGCTCATGCAATATATGTGTCCAAATGTGTAAACTAAGATTTGTAGTTTCAACAAATACTGTCCATAAATATATATATCAGAGAGATTCTGCTCACTTAACTTTAAGAATAATCCATGTCTCCCTCCGGATGTTATTATTGTTGGGTCATGATTTTCCCATTTAAGGTCAGACTAGTTACAAATATCTTATTTCCCTTTTTGGTGACTGCCACCCAAAGACCTGATGTTTTAAGAGCCTGCCGAGCATTGATTATAAACCCTCATCCAATATGTTGTGCAGGTATGCAATCTTGTTTGGTCAAAGAATGTGAATGAACTTGTTAGCACTCATGGTTACTCTCAAAATCAGATAATTGTGTGGCGATATCCAACCATGTCAAAGGTACTAAACTAACTGTCCATGCTTTTCTCAGTTTTTTTTGGTTTTTCTTGTGTGTCCATCTTTCTATACGAAAAAAGATGCTGATTAGTGTATGCTGCCTTATTTGTACAAACAGTTAGCCACACTGACTGGTCATACATTGAGGGTGCTTTATCTTGCCATATCGCCTGATGGGCAGGTATGTTATCAATTTGGTGAAATGATGAATAAATAACAATATAAGTTTGAATCAACCATAAATATGTTTGATGTGTGTGTTGATCTCGTCGAACTTCTTGTTCAGACTATTGTGACAGGTGCGGGAGATGAAACACTTCGGTTTTGGAATGTATTCCCTTCTCCTAAGTCTCAGGTAAGTGCATCCTTATCAGAGCAAGGAAAAGATGTATTCGAGATTCTTGACTTCTCTGAAAATTATCACATACTCTACACGATTCAAGAACATTTTTGGTTTTATGGACTGGTCATTCTAGTTAAAGGGAAAAGACAAAAGAGCCCAAATTTATTAAGAATCTGGTCATTTTAGTGTTCGATTAATTCCATTTTTTGAATGCTCATTTTAAATTTTGTTAATCTTGCAAAGCTTGTGAAACAAGTGTACCCTGAATTTGTTAACCATCAAACCATCTTGCTGAACACCATTCTAGCCTTATTTCTTTCTCTATTTATATGCACAAAACCGACTTCCCTATCGCTAAAAAGTTGTTTTATTTTATCAAAGGCTGTACACCAGTACACCAATGATAATATTTGCTAAATCTCCGTCAATAATATTCTGGTACTGTGGATGAATGCATTTAAAACCTTGCACTACTGCCTTAAGTTCACCTTCATTGGCAGTACACAGATTACATGATCCTCAAAGTATCATGAGAACATTGCTACTATCATCATGAAGTATACCTACAATACCAGCAGGGGCAGGATTACCTTTTGTTTGATTAATTAATGGTGTAGAACATTTTCTATTTGCAGTTCATATTACATAGATATAAGAAATATGTTGGAAAACTAGGTTCCACCTATGCGCCTTCAATTACTGAGAAATTGCACGAGTATTCATCTGCTTTAAAAGCTTCACTTGCTATCTTTTTATTTGAAAAGACACCCTGATTCTAATCTATGGCATCATATGTTTCTCCATAATGTGACCTCCCAAAGGAAACGATGTTCAGAATTTTCTCTTCTTAGTCAGAGAATCTTGTCCAAACATAAATATCGTGTCAAAAACAAGAAGAGTACAACATAATTGTCATGCCACTTTTCAGAATTTGAACTCCTGTCATCCTTTTCAGAGCCTTTGAAGATTTATATTTTGGTATCAAAGTTTTATTAATCAATTTATGGCATTGTTTCCAATTGTCTTGAAAATGTATTATCCCCTCCATGTGTTCCAATATATATATATATATATATATATATATATATATATATATAGTAGTAGTTAGTTATTTATAATTAATTATTATTACTTACGTACCGTACCTTACCTTCTTACTACTTAGACTACGTAACTACCTACCGTAAGTAACGTAGG
>NW_006499912.1:1668800-1686949 GCF_000471905.2 Amborella trichopoda | reverse complement strand
CTATATATATATATATATATATATATATATATATATATATATGAGATTGGATTTCAATATTATATATTGTCCCTAACGACCTCTTTCATTGCAGAATACCTCCCGTGAAATAGGAGCCCGGTCTCTTGGACGAACACATATCCGATAACAAGAAGTTTGGCCCCATGTCAACCAATTTGGCCAAAATCTCATAAACCATTAACAGAAGAAAAGAGAACCATTATTAACAGAAGAAAAGAGTGCTTCCATTTCAATTCAACTGATTTGAGTCTCTCTCTCTCTCTCTCTCTACTAACTGGTGACCTTGATGAGACACTACATGTCACGTTGTGGCACCCGCCACCCCGAGAGGACCACTGCCTGGAGCTCTCTTTCTCACTGACACACACCCACGCAGCCAGTTGCATCAGCTTCTTGATGGCGGCCAAGAAAAGGGATCTTCTCTACCATACCTACGATTTGGTTTCTTAATCCTTCCAAGGATTTCAGCTAAATGGGCATCCATGCTAATTGTAATATTGACAGTTCTCTTCGAGATGTAGATATCAAAGTGGGGTGGAGTTCAACAGGTTACTGCCATACATAAAACACGATGGCCCTCTTTTGTCTTTTCCAATTATTTCCCTCTTGGGTCAGTCAAAAACAAAATTTTGTATCATATTTATGTAACTTTTCCATTTATGAAGCTTGAGCCTGTCCCATGATTAATCCAGGAATGTTGTCGTTTGTGATTAAAGTTCGGCAGGATGCCACCATGTTGTCAACCACTAGAATATGCGGTTGGCTGTCTTTATATTCTTTGCTTACTAGTTTTATTGGGAATACCAGCTTGTGAGCCTATGTATTGAGCTTGTTCTGGTCCAGCCACCTGAAAGGTTGTTCAGAATGGCTAACTGCCTCTTGACTAGGCTGCCTTTTTTAATTTAGGGCACTTTTGGTTCTATTTTCATGTGAAAAAACTCCCATATGATTTGGGGTGGAATTTTTTTCACACCAAATGACCGTCAATTGGTGTGAAAAAAATGTGCTTGGATCCATTGGTATGAAAAAATTATCATACCCAGTCACATGAGAGTTTTTTTCTCTTGAAAAAACTTTAATGGAAGTATTTTGATGTGTGTACTCCAAAGGAAAAATTGAATTCGTTCGAAACAAAAAAGGAGCTTTAAAAACCATTTTGGGCCTACTAGAAATTTCAACCAGTGGATTGTTTGCCACTAATCGATGTGGTCCATAAACAAGTTCAAACAATTTGGGAAAAGATAGATAAAGTTTACAGATTTGAAAGAATTTCATTTTCAAATTTTGGGTTAGTTTTACAGATTTGAAAGAATTTGATTTTCAAATTTGGGGTTTAAAAGTAGCTTAACACCAAAAGATGTTTTAGGAGTTCGATTTTGGAGAGTCTCAAGAAGTACATAATAGGTAAGTTCTTCTGCATTGTTTAATTTCAATGAATCTGTTTTTTTTCACTATAAAACTATAAAATATTTCTTCTTTTGTTTTTCAAAATAATCTATATCTATGTTTATCTAGGTCTCAATTAACCTAGATCTGGCATTGATTTGCTAACAAATAGCTAGATCATGTATTATTTTCTTTAATTTTGATTTTATTTTGAAAAAATATTTAGAAATCCTATAAACCGAGAGAAAAATGCACTTTTTTTTAGCATGGAATATGTTTCTTATTATGATATGATCATTTTGTATGATAGTTACTATCTCCAAATTTATTTTTAATTTATCATGACTATTCATGATTTTTAAAGGGCATTTGCCCTGTCTTTTTTTCCCTCACTATATTCAATATTTTCTAATTTTTGCTTTTTATTAACCACATATATACTTTATATTACGATTTTTACATGTAATTGGGTGTTTGATGCTTCCAGGGATGCAAATCCCCACCCAGTCACATTTAGTTTAGGTTGAATTTTTTTCCTTTGAAAAATTGAGAATCTCCAAATTTTTGGGCATTAAAATACTCAAAATATCTATTTTTGTGAGTATCTTTGGTTATTTGATGCTTCTAGGGATGTAAATATCAAAACGAGATACATTTAGTTCAGGTTCAAACAACTTTTTCTTTTTTGTTTTATCAAGAAAAATGACGATTAATTCTTTCTCATAGTTTCTTGCAATAATAAATACTTGCTTCATTAAAACATTGAGAATGGGGAATTTCTTCAGGGACCTTCTTGTATAAGTAGGTTCAGGTCTACCTTTCTATTATTTAGAAATATGTCATAGAGGATATCTCATGGGAGTATGGGATTAGGGTGCATCCTTACAAGAAGGAAAATGTAGATATGAAGGGTGGATTAAGCTAAATTTATATGGGAGTTCGTTTGGCAATCCGGGACTTGCTGGGATAGGTGGTATTATAGGAATAGTAATGATGTGCTAAAAAAATATTATGGACCAGTCGGGGTGATAATGGCAAATGAAGCTGAACTTCAGTCTGCTTTACAAAAGTAATTAATATGCGGATGGTGGTGGTGGAAGGAGATTCAATGAATGCGATAAGATGGATAAAAGAGACAGAGATACCATGGGTTTTTAGTGATTTGATGAGGGAACCGTTTGATTGGTGTATCGATATGGGGTGTTCCTTCGTTCGTATGTATATAGGGAGAGAAATTTGGAAGCAGATACTCTTGCAAAGCTAGAGTTACTACTGAAGCCTTAAACTTAATGTAGTTTGGTTCGTTTTTTTTTTTAGTTTCATGTTTTCTTAAAGATATTGTAATTTGTTGTAATGACCGATTGGCATTTGATATTGATGTACTCTATGAAGTCTTTAAGGCATAAAAGATGTTACTATTTGTTAAAAAAAAAAGAACAAGAAAAAAGTGGATATGGCTTTTTATGGAGTAGAGTGGCAGCACAGCTACCACAAACATTGGTCAGTGAGGTTGAAGGGTGCTGCTGCATCATGCCCAAACGCGCGAAAGAATGTGATGCAACATATGTTAGTTACTACTACTGGGAAAGGCTTCTATACTTCCCTTACATCATAGAACATTTATGTTTTCCGTATCATCCAGCCGTTTAATTTTGATCAAGTGAGTCATTTATCGTCTGATCTTAGATCCGATGCTTCAGATTATTTTATTTTTAATTTTTTATACAAATTGTATAAATATGAAATTTGGTACGTGCTATCTTCTAATTGGGGTGCACCTATAAAAATATTGAAAATAAATTTTTGATAAAATATAATGACCAAAATACCCCTTGAATCTTTCAAAGGTATTTTCATCATTTTATTTCATTGGGAATATTGTTTTTATCTTTTTTACAAGTGCAAGTTTAATATAGGACTGGATGTCCAAAATTTAGTGTCAAAATAATTTATATAAAAAAAAATTAAAAATACAATAGTTTAGAGATGTGACATTGTGACTGAGGCAATCTTAGCCCTCCATTCATAATGGATGGTTAGATAAGAGGAAGTATATAAGTTTTATGTTGTAGGGGAAGTATAGAAAGCTTGCACATTACTGTTAGTGGGGAGAAAATGCTGCAAACAAACATACAATTTAGGAGATTCAAAAACACATTTGAACGTGGAGAAGCTTAGAGGACATGTATTACAAGAAAAGTAGAAGGGGGAGGGATGGTGCTGATGATATAAATTATCAAGGGTGTGATACCACAACAGTTGTCTTCATCTAAATCTCATGGACATGGCAGTGGAAACTATATAGAATCACATAAAATCAAAAGCATCAATAAAAGGAAAGCACTCAACCATAAAAATGACACAAGATTTAATGTAGTTTGGATACAAATTGTGACCTATATCCTTGGGAGGGTAATGCAAGACTTTACTTACTTGATTATAGAGATTATAAAGATAAAATAGCGCAAAAAAACCTCGAAAGCACAATAACTGTTTCTTTCTAAAACATAGCATAGAATAGGGCACCAAACACACCCCAATGGGTTATCCTTTGACTTTTATCTAAAACAAGTCTCGGAACAGGATATGAAAAAAATCCAATAAGATCACCCTATTCCCTGACTTTCTCTTACTAAAAGTCGAGGCACAAAAACAAGGCATCCACCCAACCCCCAAAAGATCCTTCACCTTCTTTTTCTTCTCTCTCCATCTCTCTAAAGCAAATGGAAGCAAGCCTTTTTTAATATAAGAGCTCTCAAAGAACCACAAGCCTTAGATTAGGTGCAATCTAATGGCATAGAAATAAGAGAGAAAAGTCAAGATAAATGTACATAAATGAAACCAAATCTTACATATACGATTCGCTTTAACATATACAAGAATCTCCCTCTTAAAATCAAATCACCAAGCTTCTAAAACAACCACAAAGTGTACTATTTACAATCCCTCAAGGTTATGTCTCGTTCAAATATGAACACTTTCTACACATCCAATATTTGTTTGTGGAAACCACTTTTAAAAGCGTATCAGCCACATTCTTCTCAGTGTGGATTTTATCCACTTACCAGTCTCTACGCTCTAGGACCAATCAGATGAATGGCACCAAACTTCTATATGCTTTGTGTTAAGAGTATAGAGAGAAAATGAGTGCACAAGAATTTACGTGGTTCATCTGATTGGGCCTATATCCACCTTGGGAGAATTAATCTGTATTATTATGACCATTCTATGGCTCTCTTGTACAGATATATAGAATTGTACATGATAACATTCTATATTGAAGAGTCCACAATAGGAAATAGTGATCAGCCTGATTAAGGGAAATCAATGTGATTTAGGAAAGCTGGTTGATATGCAGATAACACTGAGATACACTAGGATGTCTCAACACTTACCCTCAAGTTGGTGTGAAGAGATTGAATGAGCCCAACTTGTCAAGAGCATGGATGATTTCTTCTTGCCATCCGCTTTAGTGAAGATATCTGCAAATTTATTTTCACTTTAACATGAGGAGTACAAATCGTCTTAGCTTGAACCTTTTCCCTGACAAAATGACAATCAACTTCAATATGTTTAGTTCATTCATGAAAAACAAGATTAGTTGTAATATGGATTGCAGCTTGGTTATCACAAAATTATGGTATTGGCATGGCTGACTTGAAACCTAAGTCATTGAGAAAGGATTTTAACCAAATTAGTTCACAAGTTGTGGACACCATGGCACGATATTCTGCCTCAGTACTGGATCTAGTGAGTACATTTTGCTTTTTACTTTTCCATGTGACAATATTTCCACCAACAAAAGTGCAGAAACCTGTGGTAGATTTTCTATCTGAAGGGTTACCTGCCCAATCTGCATCACAATAACCAATTATGTTTTCATGTCCATTGTTTTTCATCCAGATTTTATGACTAGCAGAAGATTTTAAATATCTTAGAATTCTATCAACGGCCTGCATGTGAGAATATATAAGGGTATGCATGAACTGACTAACCATGCTCACAACATAGGTGATATCTGGTCTGGTAATAGTTAAGTAAATTAATTTTTCAACAATTCGTTGATATTTTCCAATATCTTGAAGAGGTTCACCATCATCGATAGAGATCTTGTTTACCTCAACTGGAGTATCAATAGGTTTAGCTCTAATTTTACAATTTTCTCTCAAGAGATCTAAGGTATATTTCCTTTATGAAAAAAACAATCATTTATTAGAATAAGCACCTTCTATACCAAGGAAATACCTTAAATTTTCTAAATCTTTAATATAAAAAACATTGCCGAGATATTTCTTTAGTTGATCAATCCCTTGTATGTGGCTCCTAGTGACTATAATGTCATCAACATATACCCATACAACAACAATTCCGGTGGAATTCCTTTTAATAAATATAGAAGAATTAGCAGCACTTCTAATAAAACCATTATTTAATAAGGCACTGCTTAACTTGGTATACTAGGCCCATAGGAGATTGTTTTAAGCCATATATCATTTTCTTTAGTTTGCACACAAGATCTGAATTTTTTCTAGGGTGTCCATGAGGTATTTCCATGTACACCTCTTCTTCTAAGTTACCTTGAAGAAAAACATTTTTGATATCGAGTTGGAACAAGGGCCAATTTTGATTTGTGGCAATTGAAAGAAGAATTCTAACAAAGTTCATTTTGGCCACAGGTACGAAAGTTTCTTTATAGTCTTCACTGTAAGTTTGTGTAAACCCTTTTGCAACCAACCTAGCTTTGTGCCTCTCAATTGTACCATCACTCTAGTACTTGATTTTATAAACCCATTTATTTCCAACCACTTTCTTTCCTTTGGGTAACTTGACAAGTTCCCAAGTATGGTTCTTGTCAAGGGCTCGAAGTTCTTCTTCCATAGCTTTTTTTCCAAACTGACTTAGAAATAACCTCTTCGAAGTTAGGCAGTTCCATATTGGAAGAAGCAGAGCTAAGATAAGAAAAATAATTTTGAGAGATATGAGAGAAATGAGCAAATTGTTTAATAGGATAAATGGAAGCATTTTAGGTATAAAAATCATGAAACTTACTTGGGAGACGAGTGGTACGTTGAGGTCGACTAATGGAAGGGGGGCCAAACGAGAGTCGATTTGGTGATGTTCAGCTTGAGGTTATTCTTCATGAAGAACTTCAACTGCTTTTCTTCCATTCTCATTTTTTTTAGTATCAAAATTATCAACAGTGATGTTGGGCATAACCATATGTGTCTTCCCCTGAACCAAATTTCCTCAGTCAAAACAAAATATGGTTCATTTTCTCGAAAGAAACATCAAGGGAAATGATAATCTGTTGGTTGATCGGATCATAGCATTTATATGCCTTTTGAGTGGGACAGTATCCGACGGAAATACATTTTTTCTTTTAGCGCTTAATTTATCAATATTTTGACAATGCACAAAACATACATATCCAAATATTTTGAGACGATTCAAAGAAATCTTCTTTCCTTTTAGAACTTCCACAGGAGATCTAGTTTTCAAAAGTTTGCTTGGCCATCTATTGATTAAGTAAGATGTTGTTAAAACAACATCTCCCCAAAAATGTTTTGGCATATTGCTCTAAAACATCAGAGCTCGAGTGACCTCAAGTAAATGTCAATTTATGTGTTCGGCAATCCCATTTTGTTGGGGATTTCCAACGCAAGAAGTTTGGTGAATAATTCTTTTTTTTTTAAGTTAAGTGGAAAAATTGTTGTTCACATACTTTGTCCCATTGTCATATTGTAACAATTTAATTTTGGTATCAAATTGAGTTTCAATCATTTTAGAGAATCCTCGAAAGGTGGGAAAAACTTGATCTTTTGAATGGAGTAAATATACCCAAATTATCTTCGGAAAATCATTAATAAATGTCACAAAATATTGATATCTACGAGTAGATTTAATCGGAGCAGGTCCCTAAACATCAGTGTGAATTAAATTAAATGGAGCAAGAGATGTTCTAGTATAACTTCTAAAAGGCAAACGAGTTTCTTTCGAGTACCGAAAAATATCACAGTCCATAGAGTCCAAATGCAATGAAGGAAAAATATAACAAAGAATTTTCTCAGAAGGATGTCCGAATGTCAAATTTTCATTTTCTATTATTTGTTACCTCATTCTCTTTAGAAGTGACATGGGCTTTTGTGGCAAAATCTAAAATGTAAAGCTCATGAACCAGCTTCCCCTCACCAATCTTCTTCCCTGTGACCCGGTTATGGAAAAACACATTCGAAGGAGAAAAGATTACATCATTGTTGTAACTTTGGGTGATTTTACTAAACAGATTCCCTTTTGTATTTTCATCAAGAGTTAAAAGCAGATTATGAGTCCCAGTCATATGGTCAGTAGCTCTAAAATCAATAACTCATGATGTTGGTGATTGAGAAAAATAAGAAATGGATTTACCTGGATCATGGTTAGGAGTCTTAGAGTTTGTAGCAATCGAAGCTCTGTGAAAATTCTGGAACATTTAGGCTAACTTCTCAAGAGTTTAATGAGTATCATTATTGGCTATTTGAGCAAAATTTTTATTTTTTCCTTGCATTTTTTCTCTCCTTTTTTCTAGATAAAGTTTCCAGCAATTTTCTATGGGATGGCCTTCCTTCTTACACTCAAGACAGTAAAGTCTTCCAGTACCACGGTTTTTGCCACGACCACGCCTGGGTTTAATGTTTGAAGTAAAGACTTTTCCAAAGCTATGATCAGTTTCACTTTTAAGAGCCAACCTATTTGATTGCTCTAAATGATTTTTATCATTTCCAATCATAGCTTGACGCCTAGATTCTTCTCTATTAATAGTGGAGCAAACAAAATCAAAGTCAAGGCATTTCTTGAGAAAGTAAGATTTGGCTTCTCAAAGCCTCAAGTTCAGGTCCAAGACCAGACAACAAGGCAAATGTCTTTTCTTGATCTTTTTTAGTTTCAAGTGTTTTCAGATCAGAAGTGGCGGGCAAATAATAATCCAATTGATCAAATATACCGCAGACAACGTCAATAAGCTCACTAATAGTTTGATCACCTAACTTCAAATTCATAATTTATTGTTCAATTTGATAAACTTTTGCGGCATTATTTAGACCTCCATACATGGTTTGGGCTTTAGTTCAGATAGCGGCAGTCGTGGAGCGAAACTGAAATCCAAAAGCAATTTTGCGATCCATAGAATTCAAAAGCCAACTTTTTACCAAATCATTGTTGGTTTCCCACTCCTCATATTTTGAATCAGTACTTGGAAGGGCTTTTTTTGTTCCATTTTCCAAATTTTCCTATTCCACTAATAAATAATTTGGCAGAGTTTGCCCAAAAAATATAATTAACCACTCCCTTTAACAATTCAGTGGTTATTCTAAGGTTGGGATTTGGCTCATTATTGTTGGAATTTTCAGCCACGAGAACACATACAATGGTTAAATAAAAAGGAAAGAAGAAAGTCCTTACCGAGCCAAGCCGAAAAAAAAATACCGAAAAAGGATACTCGAAAAACCAAGAGGTTCAACACCCTGTAGTTGTTGAAGTTGGTGAAGTGCACAAGATAGGCCACAAAATTGTTGAATAAGAATATTGCCTTCTCGATATAATGTGGTCTCAGGGTTGCACCACAAACTTATGAGAGAAGAGATCACCAGCAATCAACTTATGAGAAAAGAGACCATCAACATGCTGATTTATTCGTAGCGATCTAATGGTCATCGGGCGTTGCTTTGTTTGACTTGCCTCATCTCTGATCAGTAAATAGCAAAAAAAATAAAATAAGGGATGGATTAAGTCCCAATATGAACCAACCAAAGACCAAATTGTTCCTTCTATACTATCATCAATAAGATTATTTAACAACACCGTAAGAAGTTCCAAAGCGATAATCTAATGCTTGTTCAAAAGATGGGCTATAAATTTTGTGGAGGCAAGCAACAACGGCTAGTCCAATTTCTTGAATTTCAAGAGACAACTATGAGTAAACTGGTATTCTTATTCTAACCCTGAAACTTCGCTTTTCGTATAGCAATGAGGCCTTCAATCACAAACTGATCCCTTTTTAGCAAGGACCCAAACTCCTTTAGAAAGCCAACTAGGAAACTACTGCGCAAGAAGCTTGTAATAGATTTACAAAAAGAGAGTGCAACAGCTTGGCACTAACTTGCTGGTTTGTAAAGAAGGATGGAATTTGCTATTTTTCAACGAAGAATAAAATCAAACCCAAAGAATCCGTTGAGCCCGTATTTTGAGCTTATAGAAGATCGATCCTTGAAAAACTGAAGTACATTGACTATAGTGATTTTTTTTAGGTCTCAAGATTTCTGCTCTTATACTATGTTAAGAGTATGAGAGAGAAAATAAGTACACAAGAATTTACATGGTTCGGCCGATTGGGCCTATATCCACGAAGGGAGAATTAATATGTATTATTATGACCCTTCTATGGCTCCCTTGTACAAATATATAGAATTGTACATGATAACATTCTATATTGAAGAGTCTATAATAGGAAATAGTGAGCAACCTGATTAAGGGAAATCAATGTGATTTAGGAAAGCTGGCTGATATGTAGATATCATTGGGATACACCAAGCTGTCTCAACACTTGTCTTGGAGTGATAGGTTGCATTCTTAGCCAAATGAATTACACTTTGAGTATCAATGTACAAAGTACCCATAACTGGTTAAATAATCTCCTCAACCAAATCGTTTTTCGTAGATGCTTCAGTCCAAAGCCACGTACTCGGTTGCAGTTGATGACAACGCAACAATATCTCATAACCTTGGCGCCTAACTAACTCCACCACCACCACCAACCATAAAGTTGTAACCTAATAGACTTAAAAGTCTCATGACACCCAACATAACAAGCATCAACAAAACCAACAACTTTTAATGGTTAGTTTCCAAAACACAAATATATATTTCGTGTTCCTTTAAAATATCGAAGTATCCAATTCATTGCTTGTCAATGTTCTTAACGTGGATTAAACATATGTCCTCAAACAACTCCCACTACATGGAAATATCAGGTATAATATAGACCATTGTATACGTCAAGCTACTAATTATAGAAATATGTTGAAGCTTCTTCATCTTGCTTTTATCCACCTCACTCATTGAAAGAGTCATTTTTGACGACTTACATTTTGAAGCCAATGGTGTTAAAACACTCAAGAATCTTATAAATACATTTAAATTGAGTTAACCAAAGCTTCCATTGCTTTTTATCTCCGTGAATGCACATGCCCAATATCTTCTTGGCTAGCCCAAGATCCTTGCTAGCAAAATCTTTGAACATTTCAAACTTCAAAAGTTTAAACTCGTTTAGATCAGTGTTGGCAATACGCATATCATTAATATAAAGTAACAAAATAATAAAAAAAATAATATGTTGAATCTTTAAAATACACACAATAATCAAATTCACTTCTAGGATGACCTTCACCATGCATAAACTGTGAAATTTCTTATACCATTGCTTAGATGCTTGTTTTAACCTATACAAACAACTTGCAAATCAAGTTAGGATTGATCTTGTCTTCAAAACCTTAAGGCAAATACATAAATTTCTTCTTCAAGATCACCAGGAATTATGTCAGTTGTGATATCAATATGTTAATGCTTTAGATTTAAGTTAGCAAGCAAAGATAACGACTCTAATACAATTATGTTTACCAACAGAAGCAAAAATTTCATTAAAATAACACCTAGCCTTTGTTCGTGAGATTTTACTAGAAATTTGGCATTATATCGTATAAGGCATTTGCCTCCCACGTAACAACCGCGTATAGTCACCTATTTTTGAATGCTTTCTTTTTATGTGGGAGCATTAATGTATTATTTATTATTGTACAAAACTTCAATCTACTTCTCCATTGCCTTATCTCACTTTTCACCATTAAAATATTTTGTAGCCTCCTAAAAAGACTCACGTTCACCACACTATCATTATACAAACGTAAAGAAGGAGAGTACCTTTGTGTGGACTTGTCCATCAACATCATCTTGAGCATGATGATGAATCTCTTATACTTGAATAATGAGATTTTGGACTCGCATATTTATAACAAGCCTTTCTTAAATTTGTTCTTCTTATTTCTTTTCAACAAATATCAAATCTCCATTAAAGAGAAAATCATTGATTCATATGGCATCTCCTCCCCTTTTTGTTAATTAAAATGTTCAGACATCCAATGTTTTGAAGAGGTGCCATCTTGTTTAGATATTTGATGTATGAAATGTTCAATTAAGAAAAAACAGTTAGGGCATCCAATATTTGGGTTGTTCTTGGGTTCAAAATTAAAGATCGAGGTCTGGACATTGGATATCCGATCCAAAACCGGATAAAATGAAAGATGGGGTTTATATGAGTCAGTCGACCCATAAGTACCTATGCGGCCTCTCTCTAAAATCTATTTTAAAGATGGATTTTTTATCTATTTTTTTTTGTAGATTCATCATCTAGGTCAAGATGATCATGAATATGAAAAGAAAAATAAACTTTTACCTTAAAAATATAGTTTTTTGGTATTTTTTTGTGCACCGTCTATATATTATTTATGGCCTATATAATTTGAGTAATGATATTATGAGACTTTCCCATACATTCTAGTTATGAGCAGAGTCGAACATATGTAAATAGATACTATAAATCCCGACGTCATTACATTCCATTTAGGTTAGGAATAGGTGTAATCGGACATGCTTTTTACATGTCTATCATTTTGGGTACTATATTCACTTCGTTTCGGCTTCTATTGAATCGAGAAATAGGTTTGATTGTACATCTTTTATAAGGCATCCTCCGGATAATTCAAATCCAAGCAATTTGATGTACGACTCGGGCCTATATGACATGACCGATCGATAGAATACTCCAAAAGACCATCATTAAATTTTGACATAGATCTCTAAAAAAGTTATCAATAAACCCATTCACCTCAGCCCCACACCCATGTGATAATTTTTTTAGAGATCGTTATCAAAATTTAATAGTGATCCTATGGGGTCCTCACATGGGTGTGGGAGGGTCTCATAATATCATTACTCATATGATTTATATAACATCCATCTTTAGGATTGACGTTTGTAAGTCAACTGAGCTCATGGAACGCTTTTCCTAAAAGAGTGCGGTTTGTATAGAGCCGAGGCTCTAAACAATTAAATTAGAGCCCACCTTCAAATAGTGTGGAGAAATATGATTTTAATACTGGAAATTTTTGTAATAGCCTTGAAATATATTTTCATCTTCAATTATAGAATTTAAAGTTTCAAATATAGTGTAGATCGAGCAGATCTATGAAAATTTGAAAATCTTGAAAATTGACGGTTCAAAAATGCATTACAAAATGCACTATTTCCAAACCTTGAAATCTATTTTTTTCTCATGTCCATGCATCTTGATGTTGAGATGATCAATTTGAGGATATTTGGGCATAAAAACAACCTCTTCTAGTGATGTTTTTGAGGTGGGCTCTAATTTGATTGTTTAGAGCCTCCGCTCTGTATAAACTTTTCCCTTCCTAAAATGAAACAAGAAAACCACCAAAGAAATGACTAAACCTTTAAAAACAAAATATAAAGGATTTTTTTTTTTTTTTAAAATTGGCAACATTGGGATTTGAATGTAAATTTAATTTATGTTTATGAATTTTACCATTTGAGGGATCATATCCCCATTTTTTAACATATTTTTTTATATATTTATATTAAAAACGTTTATATAGAGCCGATGCTTTAAACAATCAAATTAGAGCCCACCTAAAAAATTTCAGTATAAGAGTTGTTTTGATGCCCAAATATCCTCAAATTGATCATATCGACATCAAGATGCATGAACAAGAGAAAAAAAATGGATTTCAAGTTTTAGAAATAGTGCATCTTATTACACATTTTTTTACTTTCAATTTTCAAGATTTTCAAATTTTGATATATCTACACTGTTTTTGAAACCTTAAATTTTATAATTAAACATGAAAATATATTTTAAGGGTATTACAAATATTTGCAGTATCCAAATATGGAAACTATATTTCTCCATAGATGGGCTCTAATTTGATTGTATAGAGGTTTGGCTCTATACAAACGACACCCAATTATCAAGGGTGAGGTTTGTGTTAGGTTGCCTCCCTGTACTGTAGAAGTCAGGTGCACCTATAAAATTTATTTCGAGATGTTATTTCGGTGTTGAAAATCTTATGGTTGCTTCAAAATCTCTTTTTATCTTCAGTTAGAAAATATAAAATTTTAAAAATGGTACAAATCAAGCATATCAATAACATTTAAAAATATTGAAAACAGACTGTCCATATCACTTTTTACCATATGTATTAGTTTTTTAATTTGAAATTCTTTTTTTTTTTTCATGTCCATTCATCTCGGATGATCGGTTAGTCGGAACACTCTCCACTGTAGGATTTTTGAGATGCACCTTTCCTCATCAGTATAAGGTTGCAACCTTCTGCAAACGTTTTCCATTTATGAATACCCCACTTTAGTCATCTTTTGAAAATTTGGACTCAAGAGGAAAAAGTTTCAGTTCCTGAGCCGTCTTTGCTGACCTGCTCTCTTCCAGGCTTCCAGCGTTGAAAAACCGGACTGCACATCAGCCCCAAAAATGGAAACTTATGATCATGGATGCGGGTTCTTAGGCATATTTTAAAAATAAAACTAGGTTCTTTATCTGTTCCTTTTCGCCATGTGGATCCCACTGCAGGCACGTAAGGAGGCCTCTGTACGGTACATAGTGCTGGAGTTGAGTCCTTTCTATGTTCCGTAAGATAGCTTAAAACCCTAATTATATTTTTTCCCACAATCTGTGAAATCCGAAACCTAAGAGAGAAGGAAAATTGAAATCGTTAACAGAAGGTCTCTGAATCAAGAAATCCTAGTTTTTTGAGAAATTCTTTGCGAACGAGGATCCGTAGAGGACCACCCATTGATCAAGGTAAGTCTTTATTTGAGTTTTATTTTCTGAAAATAAAGTCTTTAACAGCTCCAACTTAAATTAATCAGGGGAAGTCTCTTTTCCATTTTCTCTGAAATTTTTTGTTTTCCCTTCAAGTTCTACTCCAAAATTTTTTGTTTTTTGTTTTTTGTTTTTTGTTTTTGTTTTTTTTTTATAGTTCTTGGTTTTTTTTGTTTGGGTAGATATTGTTTATAAGCAGATATAGATAAAGTCTTTTTTGTGTGATTGAAGTATTAAACGAGTCAAATTGTCAGTGAGTTTTTTTGTTCATTTTTTAGTAAAATCAATTTGAGATTTATAGTTCTCTATGTGTTCATTGCAACTTAAATGAGTTAAATTCATTTTGCATTTATGGATATTTCAAAATTTTTAATTAGAAATAATAATGCATAGTTTAAGAATTTTATGATTTATTTTTCATCTCCCGGGTCATATTGTTTGGTTCTTCAGATGACTCGCTAGTGAGCTTGTCAAGTCGGGTCCAGTTTTCAGGTCCGAGGAAGATGGTTTTCGGCGAGCTTATTATAGTTTTGATGGCTCTTGAAAATAGAGCGCTCTTGAAAAAGA
The DNA here is from genome assembly GCF_000471905.2 of Amborella trichopoda. The sequence goes on along the minus strand of NW_006499912.1, from coordinate 1,672,032 downwards.
ACCCTCAAAAAGGTCTTGCTTTTGAAGATGGTCTTAGTGGTATTGTTGGCATACATGATTTTAAAATAAATGGGGGTATTGTTTTTGTGATGTTAGAGAGAGTGATTAAGGTGTTTTTGTTGAATTCTTAGAGGTTGTTTCTTCTTGGGTTGAATTACAGGGAGGGAGGAGCTGGTGCTGGTGCTGGTGCTGGTGTTGGTGTTTGTGATTTTTCAAGGATTGAAGAAGGATCAGCCCTTTACAGCTCGCAGGGTCACGCACTAGTGAGCAAGCCTGACTAGTACAGCGATGCACGTTATAGGTGTGATTTCCGCTGTAGATCCCTGTTCTTTGGTTATGTTTTTTTTCCTTGTTTTCCTTTGTTTTTGTTTTTCTGTTTTTTCATTGTTTTGCTGTTATGATATTGTTTCTGGTTCATTGCCAAAATTGCTTGTGTATAATGGTTATGAATTCCGTTATATCTTGTGCTTATTAGCTCATGTCAATGAGAATTCCTTAAGCAGTGCAACTACATGTGTAAGTTTGTTCTGGATTGCTACATGCTTTTTCTTTTCTGTTTATGGAGTTTGAACATTTTGTTTTATTCTTTCATTTTGGACCTTAATTGCAAGAACTCTGCTTCGAGTAGAATTCCCTTTCGCAAGAATAAGACTTCTTCTGCAAGTGCCCTTGCCATTCCAAATAGAAAATTGTCTTCTTACCAACCTTACTCCCAATTGGAACCATGGAAAAGAATGCCTTACTCCCATGAGCTTCCCTAGTTGTTTATGGTATCCATAATTTGGAAAACTTCCTCTATGCACTAAGTCGGCATGGTCAAGCTTGTTGGGGATTTTTGGGTTCATGTAGTATGATTTACTGCACCTTCTGTTTGAAACTATGTTGAAGCTCCATTTTGTCACATTTTTCCATGTTCTACCTGATGTCATGTTGTATTAGTCTCTTCTTTTTGTTTCTCCTCATGTTATGTGTACATCTGGAACAATGCTTCTCTCATCTATAATTCAAAAAAATCATCCAGTTTATGCTTGTGTTGATATTCCGTTGTTCTCGTTCTTATTCTTCTACTATTACTTTATTAGCTTTTTTCGTAGTGTTTTGCATGCATGAGTTGAACGAAGGTCTTATATGAAACTTTACATTACACCCAACCATTTGATTTCAACAGGGAAGGCTAGGGTGTGTCAACCCTGCACTCAAAATCTGTATGTAAACACTTGATGTCTGGTGTTTCTCTCTTCCACTTGAAGTTCATAAAAAAAAACGACATATTTTGAGAGGAAGAACGACTCATCCCCAAGTTAACATTCTCAGAAAAAAAAAAAAGAAAAAAAAAAGAACGACTCATCCCCACTATTGTTGTTGACATCGGTCGGCTTGGGTGATATGAAGTTCCTATAAGACCTTCATTTTGCACCTTGAGAACAACTCTCTATCATAGTCTTTTATGTGAATTATTTTGGGGTCTAGAATTTGAATATTGAATGGCAGTGTTTCTACCAATGTTATTAGTACTAGACCAGACTCGAACCTTGGTGGAGGTAATGGTTTGGTCAGACCAATTGAACCTGACCATTTTCAGCTATTAGATGGTCAAAATTTGAAAAACTTTTAAACGCCTCAGGAAAAATGCAAATAAATTGAAAAATAAGAAAAATGGGAAAAAAAGGAAATTAAAAAAAATCCTAACAAAGATTACAAATTATTAGGAACTACAAGAAAATTATAAATCCACAAATACACATTTTAGTAGCTAATTTTACAAAATATGTGAATATAACATACCAACCTTAATGCCTAATGCATTCCACTAAGGCACTAATTCGTCAAGCTATAATCAGTTAGACCATTCAGTTTAAATTTTATTGAGCAAGTAAAATTAGTAATGCAGTAAAATCAAGAGAAATTTATGTACAGACCATATTGGGGGGGGGGGGTCAATTACAAATGGATCACGTGTCCAAGCGGCGCACCCCCCCCCTCCTTGGGGTGTTTTTTTTTTTACCAAGTTACCCCTTTGTCCGGTAACTCGAACACCGGGCAGGTGGAGTTTTTACATCGTACAAAGCAAAACAGCTGTCCAGTGTTCGAAATACCGAACAACTTCCCGTCTTTTAAGTTTTTTAGCATTTGCTGTCCAGTGTTCAAAATACCGGCCACCTCTCTGATAAAGTTGGAGAGAGAAAGATCGGGAGCTGAAGAGCTAGGAAGATGGGTCTCAATCAAAGCTCGAGAAATTTGCAAATGGGGCTCGGGGCAAGAGATTGGGGAATTTTCGGTCGAGAGAGAGAATGGGTATAGTATCTATAATAGAGTTAGAGAGACTCCAGATTCATGGGAGAGCTAGAGAGAGAAAGAGTCTTGAAAGTTTAAACATGTATTACAGACTTAGTTCTAGAGAGAGAAACTTTAAACATGTTGGTGCAAAAAGCCAATTGGGGATCGGGTCCCTCTATTGTGTTTCTGCAGGCCTCAAATTTAAGCGCCCGCGCCCTCCAACTCACCAAAAAAAATTCTCCATATTTTCTCAGTTTCTCTCCTTTGACGGATAGCTCCCAGCGTAAAGCACGAAGCAAAGATGGGGACTGTTTCTCTATCCGAAAAATTGCAGAGAGAGAGAGAGATGGCTTCTATGCTTGGAGAAATTTCAGAAAAAAGAGGAGCATTATCTGGGGCTTCATCTCTGTAACTTCTGAATATTTGTGGGTTTTGATTGGGGAGAAAAGAAGCGGTTTTCATGTCTTTAGGAACCTCTTCAATTGAAATTCTTCGTAGTAACAGAGTCTTTAATGGCTTCAGCTTCTAAAACTTCTCGTATCTTCTGGGTTTTAACTAATGAAGGAAATTGCAGAGAAAATGGATCATATTTTCATGGTGTAAGCTTCTCAGACCTCAATTCTTCTGGTTCTCACCATAGAAAGAAAGTTGCTGAGAAAATGTTGGGTTTTCCATGGCCTGAGCTTCTGAAATCTGAACCGTCCTATTTCTGCGTTTTTCGTCATTACTCACAAGAACTTAAAGCTAAATTGGGGTATTTTTTTTCTCTTGCAACTTCAATGGAGCGGCTGGGTGAATGGGTGTGGGTATGAGTACGAGAAAGGGAGAGAGTCTCCTCTCTAAAAATGGGGTTTTGGGGTATGGGTATTAGAGAGAGAGAGAGAGAGAGAGAGTGGAGCAGCTGGGTGAATGGGTGTGAGAAAGGGAGAGAGAGAGAGAGAGTGTGGAGCGGCGT
>NW_006499912.1:1629559-1657202 GCF_000471905.2 Amborella trichopoda | reverse complement strand
ATAAATTGATCAAAATACCTCCAAAACTTTTTAGGGGTATTTTGGTCACTTTTTTCTTGCAAATTATTTTTTTGATATTTTATTAGATTAACTTATTTTTAAAGAACACAAGTTCAAAATTTCAAGTTATTTGGATTTGTAAAAAAAATATTAAAATTTAAATACAAAATGAGGTCGTAACTGTCAGATCGGTCCAGATTCAACTTGGGTCATTGGGCTCATATGTTCATATGAGCTAGTAGGTTAATCTTAGCATTTTCTTATATATATATATATATTCCGATGAGAGAGCAGATGTCTCCATAGATATTAGCTCTCTTTCTCTATCTCTACTAATAGTTGAGAGAGAGAATCAAGTAGGATGTAAGTTATGCCAAGGTTTGAGACTCTGGACAGCGAAACCAACATTCCACTTAAAATCATAGAGGGACAATCACCTAGTTTTTTCGGTTTTTTCCTTTAAAACTAAAAAATTATAAGCTAGATTTTCAGCCATACCCACCTCAAACCATCAATTTCTCTTTCATCACATCACAAACAATATCAAATACATGAAAATAGAGATCATAAGAGTAAAGAACTTCAAAACCAACATTTCCTGTCATCATCTCTAGAGAGAAAGAGAAGCCCTGCGAAACAATCGCTGAAATCACAGCTGGAATGTTGATCAATAGATCTTGAAACAAGAAACGACGTCTCAATATATTTTTTTGTACATGGTAACATAGGAATGGAACTCGGGACGTTGGGGTATGAAATCCTAGCCTCTACCATCCTGACTGAGGTCCTTTTCATAAAAAAACATCTCAATATTCTTTTAGTTTTTTTAAGGTAATGAAAATTCATAATGCATTAGCCCCATTTTTTTATGAAAACTCAAACATTATTTAGAACAATTTCTAGTATTTTTTTGAAAATATCTTAAGGTTGGATTCTTCCGATCCACCAATTGGAATCTCTGATCCGCCGTTCGATATTGGTTTTGCAGATGACAGATCCATTATTTCAAATATTGTAATAAACAAACTATAATTACTGAAACATGTGCTTCTAAAAATCATTGTAATAAAACTGTTAATTATAAGAGAAAAGTATAAAAAAATTGCAGTACACAGCACCATATGCTTGCAGAACTTTTAGGGCATAATACCCTGCAAACTTGTACTCATCCTACTATGAGCTAGGGCGATGAGTAGTAGAGCTCTCGATGTCATGCGCTATAGATGGACAATTTGGCTAAAATGATGTTGGGCAGCTGTATTGCTATTAAATCAAATTGAAGGCATACCATATACCATACTAGTGACGATTAGAATCTTGCATGGTATTTGAGATCATCAAGATAAGCCAGCTGCTTCATTTTGAGGTTGTCAGCACTCATGATGAACCAGCCATTTCATTAGGCTTGTGTAGAATGTGCCTTTGAACTTTTGCAAGGTGATGTGGCTTGTTCCAGCCTTGTGATTCTCAAATTATAGGTGTGGACAATACTTGCTCTCATGTTGTACAAAAGAAAACTTAAGTTATGTGCAACCTCACTCATTTGAGCAACATGAGAAATGAGACCTGAACCTCAGTTTTGAGGTGTCTGCACCACGGTTGGCAAATTGCCATGGCAGTAAACTGCTGAGGAACAACTTTGGTTTTGATTCAAAAACTCACTTAAACATATGAAGTCCAAAATTGCATAGTGCAAAAAAAAAAAAGTTGATGCTTTCTTACAATGTTTCAAAACTGGACATGGCTTTGGCACGAGCCAAGTAACTTGGCTGAGTCTGAGTCGACTCGGCAACTAGTGTATAGAGCCCAAAAGGACTAGAAAAATAAAAAAAAATAAAAAATTGTTTATAAAATAAAAACTGTGAAAGTGAAAGAATACCAAAGACAATGTAAAAAAGTCCAAATAAGCTTAAAAAATATATAAAAATGGATTTAAGAAAAATTGATTTGTAGTTGGAGATATTTCATAAAATCCAAAAAAAGGAAAATACAAGAATTAGGCAGAAATTCTCACAAACCATTGTAAAAAAATCGGAGTTACATCATATATGATTTTTATACATCAATTCCACATTCCTTTTAAATTTTTATGATACATATTTTTTTAAAATGGTCCAAGTTTTGCACGGGTGATGATGGTTGGGATAAGGCTCAAATGATGATGAAGGTTTACATGGCTATTCAGCTCAGCAAGAGGCTGAATCTAACTTGATTGAGTCCTTGATCGCTGATTTCAAATTTGACTAAAAAAAAACTATGATTATTTCATATTCGACTTGAAGAATCTAACTTAAAAAAAACGGTATATGTGTGCTTGTTGTTTAGTGAACATGCACAAAAACAATTTTGACCCCTTCTTTTCTGCTAATGAAGATCCTTGAAGAGAAAATTCCAAGACCTTATACAGAGGGTCGTTTTTTGCAGGGTATGTGTGGTGCTGATACTTTCATTAGTGGCTCAATTCTTAATGCTATTAAGCAGATAGTGGCAAAAGAGGGGCCCCAAGCTTTACTGAGAGGGCTTAAGCCCAGAGTGCTTTTCCATGCGCCAGCAGCTGCAATCTGCTGGTCCGCATATGAAGCCTGCAAAAGCTTCCTTCGACATCTTAATGAGCACCAGACACCCTAAGATAAAAGAGTCCCTTCCCATTGCGCTTTATTTTGAAACTTTTAAGGCTTAGCTGTTGAGAGCTGCTTTTCCCCCTTGATTTTGTAAAATGTGTAATTTATGGCAGCTGGAAGCAGGGACGCCACTCCACCATTGTTACTTCTGGTTCAGAGATAATCTGCTGGCCAGTGTCCAATAATATGCGAGGGGAAATGAAGAAATTAAGGAAGAGTTTGATGTTTCATAGGAGTTTATTTTGAGGTTTGAGAAGAAAAAAAAAAGTTTGTCATTCTCAAATTAGACTGAGAAAGTGCAGGTGATTTCAACTTACGGGATATACTAGGTTACATACACAAAATATTTCGATGGAACACGCCAAGTTTAGTTACTGTTGATTCAGGAAATGAGTGGTGGAGATTAGCCGACTTGTCCAAATCGGAGTACATATCCACTGCCCCATTTCTGGATGGTGGATGCACTGCTTGAATACCCGCTAATGGGCTTGGGCCTGATTGGTTAGCAGTTTCTGCAAAAAAAATACCGCGTACACAGGAATTGGGCTTGGGCTTGGGCTTGATTGATTAGCAGTTTCTGCAAAAAATACCTCAGTTTCTGCAAAATAAGTAGGCCACTTTGGTCTTTCAGAACAGTTTATTCTGATGTTAATGGTAGTTTTGTATGAGTATTTTGCTATTATCTTTTTGACGGGTAGTTTTGTAGTTTTATAATCATGAAGGTTGTGGCCGTAAAACCAGTAAGTTGGCGGATGATCTAAAGATTTGAACCGGCCATTAAGGTCAGCTCATGTGCATACAAGTGCCATCCCCACATCCAACACATTGTCATAAATTTTCTTTCAAAAAAAAGGTATATGGTTGTATTTTATATTTTTCATTAGGAATTTATGAAGTTAAAAGTAGACGCTCTTTTTGTTTTTTTTTTCCTTTTTCTTGGGGGGCATAAATTCAGTTGTTAGTGAAAAGTATGGGGTGTTAATAGATTCCATTGTATGGTACTCCTCAATTAGAAGAACTCAAGCATCAGATCTTCGGAGGGGTATTTTGGGAGTAAAAGAGATAAGTGTCTCGGAATGTTAGATGGGTCTTGGGCAGTGGTGAGAACATATTTTTATGGCATCATAAGTGGGTTGGAAATAGGATCTGAGATTTCTCCTTCCCGCAGGTGTACTCAAGAATGGTGTGTCAAACAGCCAAGGTAGCATAATGTTGCTATACAGTGAAAAACTCTCAAATTTGACATTTGCGCTTTCTTTAGGGAAGGGTTTGGGATAGAGTGGGGGAGAAATTTGCGGCTTTACTGAACGAGCTGAATAGAGTTTATATCGTAAGGGGGTTGGAAGACAATGTGATTTGGGAGATTGAGAATGATAGTGTTTTTTCAGTAAGATGAATGATGGTGTTTTTTCAGTAAGATCTGCACATAGATGGTTGTATGATAACATGAAGATCGAGAATGATGGTGTTTTTTCGGTACGATCCGTATGTAGATTGTTGTATAATGACAAGCATAGAGAATTGTTACATCCTTTGAATGGGGTGTGGAAATTTCCAAGTCCCTATAAGATCCAAGCTTTCTTATGGATTTTTCTTTAAGGGAAGACCTTAACAATGGATGATCTCCTTAAGAGTTGAAGGGAGTTTTTATAGGGGAGGGTAAGGTACTCATGGGTTGTACAAATCTTCTTGGAGAGAGAAAGAGAGTTAAAGAGAGAAAAGATTTATAGAGAGAAAGAAGAGATAAAAAAGAATGAAAGAAAGAGAAAGAATAGATAAAAAAGAATTAGAGAGAGAAAGAAGAGATAAACATAAAAAGAATTAGAGATAATATAAAAAGAAAAAAGAATGTCGTATAATTTGGGTTAGTTTTTATCGTACTTAAAATGTCACATAATATAAGTGGGTTTAACATGGCTTAGTCGTATAACATAGGTTGGTTTATCATGGGTTAGTTGTATAACATAGGTGGGTTTGGGTTAGTCGTATAACATAGGTGGGTTTAACCTGGGTTAGTTTTTACGGTAATATGAATATCGTGAAGCTTATTTTGGTAAAAAAAAATCCAAAATTGAAAAAAAAGAGTATGGACAAGGTTTTATGGTAATACGAATATCGTGGAGGTTATTTTGATAAAAAAAGTCTAAAATTGAAGAAAAAGTGTGTAGACGAGGTTTATAAAAGCTGGTTTTTTCTAAATAAACTAAAATTGAAGTATACTTGCGACCATTAGATATGACCCAGTGAAATTTCATCTATTAATCGGGTCCTTGTGCATCCTTCCACCAGTCCACATGATGCTGAGGGAATACTTTTCTCACATCAGCCTGGGATCCCTGCTGTACTAGTAAGAACGAGAACTATGTTTAACCGTCCACATGTGTAGTCAAGAGGTTGAACCCGCCCTTGACCCAACTCAGCCCTATAGGGTCAGCTTGAGCCCTGACCGGATTGGGTTGGAGAGGCCCAAATGCAAAATAAGCAACAAGAAAAAGGGTCAGGTCAAGCCATGGCCATGGCCTGACCTAACCTAGCGATCGCGCCATGTTTTGTGGCATACGCCTAGTAGGGTCATGCCAACCATGTCAGGTGGAGCCACCCGCCTATCATCAGCCCGCCCTAATGGAAATACCTCATTTCTGGAATTTTTTAGAAAATCTCTACTTTTATAGTAAAAAGTAGTCAACATATTTTTTAGTTCAAGTCCCAATTTTTCGTGTTTTTCCCATTTTACCTTTGGCCATGATTTTTTATTTTTAACTGAGAAAGCAGTTTGGACATTGAATATTTGAGCCAATTATCTCGAAATTTATTCTAGCTTTTTTCTTAATGGATGGTGTTTAGAATATTGAATATCCAAACTTGTTTCACTCAAAACAAATTTGTTTGGGTTCAAACATCCAATATTTGAACGAAAACAAATCTTCTTTCAAGGGTGGTTCGAATATTGGAAGTCTAACATAGTCTTTTACTTAAAAAAAGGCAGTCCAGACATCAAAATTTCTAACTATTCTATTATTCAACATAAAAGCCCTTGGTTTTTTCTTTCTAAAAAGTAATGAGATGTTTTAGTTAATGTCAATGTTTTCTTTTTGGGAGTAAATAATAATAATGTGAATTTTGATGTTGCACGTGAAAATGTCAAAATACGGGTATAAGCTTGCAGCATACTATATAATGGCTTCCTTTAATTTACTATTGTTTCCTCAACCACATGATAAGAGAGAGTGTCATATGCTACCATGAAAGAAAGACCAAGACCAATGTGACTTTTTGCCTGTGAATATAATTTTTTTTTTTTAATCACTTTTTTATTTTGGCAAAAAAATTACTTACAGATGGTCTTATTACATTCAATAAATATTTCAAAATAAAAACAACATAACAATAAAATAAAACTCAACCACATGATGTCATTTATACAACTAAACATTATGCTTAAGAATAAAGATAAATTTACATGAAATAACAAAAGATGCCGGATTACTTCAACCGGGCTTATTACACCCCACACCGAGTCACCAACATCCGATGGCACGGGATCAGCGGTCTAATTTCAATATCGAACCGGGAAAGCTAATTTCGGCCAAATTGAGTAAGCACCATTAAATCTCTACAAAACCCTAACCCCAAAATAATTTAGGCTTAACCCTAATTTCTCAACCCTTAATATCTTTAGGTCAAGAGAGAGAGAGAGTAGGAGGCCTAGGGTTGGGACGTGCCCCCTATGGGTCTTAAGAGAGAGAGAGGTTAGAGAGAGAAACCCTGAGGAGAAAGACCCCTATGGGTCTTAAGAGAGAGAGAGGTTAGAGAGAGAAACCCTGAGGAGAGAGATGAGAGAGAGAGTTGTGGAGAGAGAAGGTATAAAGAATAGGGGAGGGTACACCCTTATTTATAGTGTAAAGTTAGGTTTAGGGTTTCTCATAGTTTACCTCTTTCTTGATATTGAATATAAACCGTTGATTAGGGTAACTTGTGGGGTGAGTGATCTGAGCCATCCATTCCATAGATGGGCCATCAACATTATGGAAGGTGCATGGACCATTATCCCTATTTTCTTAAACCATTTTCTCATCAATATATTAAATAAATTAAATCTATTAAACTATCATGCATTCCATAAAATTGCATAATTCATCTCATATATTCCATAAGAATGTGTCAAATATTATTAAATTAATATATGTTATCTCATTTAAATAAGATATGGTCAATATTTACTATATTACAAATTGACCACATGTCATACGATACACTTTCCATAATTCAAATTACTTCAACATAAAGCAATCAAAGAAGTATCCAAGGGGTGGGGCGTGCCACCCTTAGGTGGCGCATGTGGGCCCCACCCCCATACCACATGGTGGGCCCATGTGCATTATGGGCCCCATGTAATTTTTATGAAAAGTACAAATATAATAAAACAATTTGAAAATATTATTTGAATTTCTATAACCTTTTAAAATTAATTACTTCATTTTTATAAGTCCAAAAATCATAAATAAAATATTAAAAGATTCAAACAAATTCAAATAATAAATCTAAAATAATTTATATAATAAAATGAACACGGTTAAATTAATTTGATGAGAAATGGATCCATATAGTTTAGGAATTCAATCTGCAATAATGGGGTACTCCACCTTCAATTGTGGACTACTGACTACAATTGTTTTATCGAACCGACCCACTATTTCCCATGACCCACAGTCCAAGCAGGGACTCATTAACGAATCATCAAAGTCTGGTTGATGAGCCAAGGGGTCGCAATCCTAGTGTGTGGATTACAGGTCCTCCCCTAAAGACGAGTCACGGTTACCACGACCTGATGCGACCACAACTCTATGATGCATAGGGGTATCTCTCGCACATGCATACGCTTCACCCAAAGGTGGATATCTGGTTTTTCCAAACAATCTATTGATATGTATGCTGTGTGATGGATCATGGATGAGGTTTTGGCCCCCGTATCTGTAGGCCTACCATCACACACAAGGGTCACATAGTCCCTCGGCTCAATCATACATGCATAAGCTCCAACCTCATCAAGGGATAACCCAGAACTTTTGTCGAATTATTTTCTATGCCCAGGTACCTTGGGTTTTCCAATCGACTGGCCTAGATCATCAAGCAAAGTCCGGTATCAGCAAATATCATTTGCTTAGTATGGTCCCTGAGGGACCACACTCCCACTGAAGTTTATGTTCCGCTATAATAAATGTCTTTCATTACATACTCATAAGCCCTTTAAAGGTCACATAAACGCAATATCTCCCACTTGGCCTTTGTAGGCCTTACATTCTCTCGTCCTCACTTTTTCTCATCCACATCTCTCTCATATGTCTTACAAAAATATTAGGGACAATTTTCTTAGTCAGAGGGTTTGCAATCATCAAATTTGTAGATATGTAGCTGATCTCGATCTCTTTCATTCTCACCTCATTTCTCAAGTGATAGAAGTATGATTTGATATATAGTTGGAATTCTTGTGAAACCGATGCTCTTTAGAGACACAAATAGCCATCGTGTTGTCGCAGAAAATCCGCACTGCCTCACAACGTACAGGATGCAAATTAAGTTGATTAACAAATGTTTTAATCGACATGGCCTCCTTGGCTGCTAGACAGCATGCCACATACTCGAATTCCATGGTGGATAATGCCACTACATCTTGTTTCTTTGATTTCCAAGAAACCGCACCTCCTCCAAGCATAAACACATACCCAGCTGTAAACTTCGCATCATCTGGATCTACAAGATAGCTTGTATCTGAATATCCCTCTATTGTTATTTCAGTTCCCCATTTATATGTGAGCGCATAATTCATGGTCCCCTTTAAATATTTGAGAATTCTTTTTACTGCTTTTCAAGACTCATCTTCTGGATTGCTTTAGAAACGGCTCACCAGATTCATGACGAAGGACAAGTCAAGTCTTGTTCCCGTCATGGCATACATAAGGGACCCAACTGCGCTCCTGTATGACACTCTCTCCATGATTCTTATATCCATGCCTTCGGTAGGATATATTTTATTACTAAGCTTTGTCATTTTGTCAATTGGAGTAGACATGAGTTTACACATACTCATATCAAACTTTTCCAGTATCCTCTTACAGTAGGTTACCTGGGAAAGTTGGATCGTCTTTTCTCTCATGTTTCTTATTATCTTGATGCCCAACACATATAAAACTTCTCCAAGATCTTTCATATCGAAGTGTTGTGTGAGGAAACTTTTTGTATTTACTACTAGGGCAATTGAGCTACTAATTATTAGCATATCATCCACATATAACGATATAAAGACCAAATCACTCTCACTGACCTTTTGATATATGCTATAATCTTCATTATTCGTAAAGAACCCTGCAATAGCAAGAGTCTCTTGAAATTTTATGTACCACTGTCGTGATGCTTGTTTCAAGCCATAAAGGGATTTATTAAGTTTGCATACTAGGTTTTCTTTCCCTTTCTCCTCAAATCCCTCAGGCTAGGTCATGTAAATTTATTCTTCTAAATCCTCATTTAGAAAGGCTGTTTTGACATCCATTTGGTGAACCTCAAAGTCAAAATGGGCTGCCATAAGGATTCAGATGGATGAAAATTTTGCAACAGGAAAAAAAATTTCCTCATAATCTATCCCTTCTTTCTGGGTGAAACCTTTTGCAACCAACTTAGCTTTGTATTTTTCTATTTTCCCTTCAGAGTTCAACTTTTTCTTGAAAATCCACTTACAACCAATGGCCTTACGTTTTCAAAGTAGAGGTATTAATTCTCACACATGGTTTTAGTTAATGGAAGCGTACTTATCTTTCATGGCTTCTACCTAGTATTTCTTTTCAAGATAGGACAAGGCTTCATGGTAGGTTTTAGGCTCAAAATCTGGATCTTCCCCAACTTCATCAAAATGTTCCCCAAGGTAGACAAATTGTTCTAGGTACAGAGGTGGTCTACTGACTCGATTACTTCATCTTAGTTAGGGTAACGGTTCACTATCTTGAAGGGGCTCAGGTTCAGGTTGAGATCGTTTCGAAGTTTCAGGTTCAGGTTCTCGAACTACATCCTTATTTTTCGCCTCATCAAAGAAGTCGGCTTGTTTTCTACTCACCCTTGTTTCAAGGAATTCTTCCTCGAAGAAGTGAGCATCGCGGCTCTCAATGACCGTTCATATTTCAAGGTTGTAGAATCGATACTTCTTACTATGATCTGGGTAACTAATGACAATGAATTTGACAGTCTTAGGTTGCAATTTGGTTATATTTTAGTGTGGGATAAGGATATGGGCTGAGCAACTCCAAACTCTCAAGTGATCAAGGAAGGGAATATGACCTGTGAAAGTTTTATGAGGAGTAAGTGGGGCAACTTTTGTGGGAGTCCGATTAAAGATGTAGCATGCCGTCAACACGGCTTTTCCCTAAAAGTCTAAGGAGAGATTTGCATGTCCCTTCATACTCCTTACCATTTCAACTAAAGTCATATTCCGTCTCTCAGCTACACCATTTGTTCAGGAGTATAAGGATGGTGTATTGATGGATAATTCCATTTTCAATGCAGAGTTCTTTGAAAATGTTAGATGAATATTCCTCCCTTCTATCGGTTCTAAAGACTTTGATTTTCAGGTAGGTTTGATTCTCTACTTCGACCTTATATTCTTTGAATTTTTTTAGGACTTCTGATTTAGTATGAATATGGTACACATAGTCATATCGCGAGTGGTCATCTATAAAAGTGATGAAATATCTTTTTCTACTTTTGGTGGTCACATTCATAGGTCCACATAAGTCACTATGAATGATTTCCAATACGCTAGTAGCTCTTTTTGCCCTGGTGGTATTTTTCCTTATTAATTTTTTTTGCACATAAGATTCGTACACTTTCGATAAATCTCCCTTGTAATTTTGAATAATGTCGTCCTTTTTCATTATTTTCATTCGTTTGATATTAATGTGTCATAACCTCATATGCCATAGAGTATCATCTAATTCATTAGGGACGAGACATGAGCAATATTCTCTTTTATTTCAATAGTAAATAGCCCGTCTACAAGTCGTACAGTCATGATCACATTTTTTCCCTTCCTGACCACCACTTTCTCCCCAATGAAAGTCGTCATGAATCCAGCCATTTACATCTTAAGAACCGAAACCAAACACTTCCTCATATTAGGAGCATAAAGTGCTTGTTTTAGGATCATGGTGCTCTTACTCTTCAATTTCAACTCAAAATCTCTAACTCCAAGTACATCAATTTTCTGATTTCCTCCCATGTAAATATGTTGTTGCCCTGGTCCTATGAGAGTAAAAGAACGAAAACTTTTCTTGGTGTTTGTGACATGGGCCGTAGCCCTCGAGTTAAGCTACCAAGAAGCTCCCTTGGGGCCAATCAGCATAGACTCAAAGACCACACATGCCAATTCCTTGATGATCGCTCCAGATTTGTTGAACCGACAACTATTGGCTATGTGGCCCATCTTCTTCCAAATAAAACAGGTTCGAGTCTCTCTTTTTGCTCCCTTATTTTCAAAATCTCTCTTTTTTAAACATCTTCTCTTTCCAAAATAATTTCTTCATTTTCTTTTCTTAAATTTAAAAGAAGATGGAGTTTTTACCATATGCACGGCTTCCCTTGGAGTTGTTGTCAGTACTTGCCTTGAATTTTTCTTCTCATCTTCTGCTTTAATTGTAGTGACGAGCTCTTCCAGTTTTGGTACCTTTTTTCTAGCCGAGATGGAAGATATGAAGGTCTCCCATGAATTAGGAAGTGAATTTATGATATGAATCATTTGCATAGATTCATTAGGTTTCATGCATGTCCCTTCTAGTTCTCTGACTAGCGCACCACAGACGTGTACATAATCTGTAAATTTGGTACCTTCTGCCATTTTTAACTCATTATACTTCATCATAGTTGTAGTTTGCTTTATGAGAGAGGGTCCAGCATATTCTCTTTCAAGTCTATCAAAAATCCTACTTGAGTATAGTTTGACTTGTACTCAGAAGCATATGAGTCAGTCATGACAAATAAAAGAATGTGTTTGCATCTCAAGTTCCTCCTCTTCCAACTGGCGTACTCATCTTTAATTTCTTAAGATGAGTCGTCAGTTGGACGACGAGGGTGGTCCTCATAGAGTACCTCACGCAAGTTTTCTTCATAGAACACATATTTGATTTTTCTTTTGCAATAAGCATAGTTGGTCCCATCAAACTTTTAGGTTTTCGGGATCTTTGAGATGAAGTTACGTGCAGTCATACTTTTCTATTCTCAAACAAAAATAAGAAAATACTCTTAATGGCAATCAAGTAAAACTAGCTCTGATACCAATGAAAGAAAGACATATGTGACCTTTTGCCGGTGAATATAATATATTTTTTTTTAATCACCCTTTTTATTTTGGCAAAACACTTACAGATGGTCTTATTACAATCAATAAATATTTTAAATAAAATAAAACTCAACTACTTGATGTCATTTATCCAACTAAACACTATGCTTAAGAATAAAGCTAAATTTGCATGAAATAAAAGAAGATGCTGGAGATTACCTCAACCGAGCTTATTACCCCCCACACCGAGTCACCAACATCCGATGGCGTGAGATCATCGGTCTAACTTGAATCTCGACCCGAAAAAGCTAATTTTGGCCAAACAAAGTAAGCA
Source organism: Amborella trichopoda (assembly GCF_000471905.2). The sequence continues at coordinate 1,644,928 of NW_006499912.1, read as the reverse complement.
CCCTTAAATCTCTACAAACCCTAATCCCAAAATAATTTATGCTTAATCCTAATTTCCCAACCCTTAGTATCTTTAGGTCAAGAGAGAGCGAGAGAGTAGGAGACCTAGGGTTGGGACGTGCCCCCTATGGGTCTTAAGAGAGAGAGAGGGTTAGAGAGAGAAACCTTGAGGAGAGAGAGTGGGGCATGCCCCTCTAGGAGAGAGATGAGAGAGAGAGTTGTAAGAGAGAGAAGGTATAGAGAATAGGGGAGGGTATACCCCCTTAGAGTACAAAGTTAGGTTTAGGATTTCTCATAGTATGCATCTTTCTTAATATTGAATATGGACCGTTGATCAGGGTGACTTGTAATGTGAGATATCCGAGTCATCCATTCCATAGATGAGCCATCAACAGTATGGAAGGTGAATAGATAATTATCCCCCTTTCCTTAAACCATTTTTCCATCAATATATTTAAACAAATTAAATCTATTAAAATATCATGCATTCCATAAAATTACATAATCCATCTCATATATTCCATAAGAATGTTTCAAATATTATCAAGTTAATATATGTTATTTCATTTACATAAGATATGGTCAATATTTACTATATTGCAAATTGACCACATGTCATATGATACACTTTCCATAATTCAAATTACTTCAACATAAAGAATCAAAGAAGTATCCTAGGGGTGGGGCGTGCCACCCCTATGTGGCACATGTGGGCCCCACTCACATACCACATGGTGGGCCCATGTGTATTATAGGCCCCATGTCATTTTTATAAAAAATACAAATGTAATAAAATAATTTTAAAACATTATTTGAATTTTTATAACCTTTGAAAATTAATTACTTCATTTTTATAATTTCTATAATAAAATGAACACAATTAAATTAATTTGATGGGAAATGGATCCCTATGGTTTAGAAATTCAATCTGCAATAATGGGGTACTTCACCTTCAATTGTGGACTACAGACTACACTTGCTTTATCGAACAGACCTAGTGTTTTTCATGACCCACAATCCAAGCAAGGGCTCATTAGCGAGTCACCAAAGTCCGGTCGATGAGCCAAGGGGTTGCAATCTCAGTCTGTGGATTACAAGTTCTCCCTTAGAAACGAGTCGAGGTCACCACGACCTGATGCGACCATAGCTCTATGGTGCATAAGGGTATCTATTGCACATGCATATGCTTCACCCAAGGTGGATATCTAGCTTTCCCGAATGATCTATCGATATGCATACTGTGTGATGGATCATGGATGAGGTTTTAGCCCCTGTCTCTCTATAGGCTTATCATCACATACAAAGGTCACATAGTCTCTCAGCTCACTCATACATGCATAAGCTCCGGCCTCATCAAAGGATAACCCATAATCCTTCTCGGTTTATTCTCTATGCACAGATCCCTTGGGTTTTCCAACATACTAGCGTAGATCGTTAAGCACTGTCTGGTATCTGCAAACATCATTTGTAAGATGGTCCCCGAGGGACCACACTACCACTGAATTTATGTTCCACTATAATAAATGTTTTTCATTACACACTCATAAGGCCTTTAAAGGTCAGATAAACCCAACATACCATTAGATTGGCAATGTGCTGAGAAGCGGGTTGGTGTCCTGGTGGTAGCACCACTTATGCCTCAACTAAGGCCTAGGCTTTCATTCTTACCTACTGTATTCAAAAACCACTAACGATTTCAAAAAACGGGTAGGGGTTTGTTATCCCCATTGAATTACCACAAAAAAAACAAAAAAATTGGGATCGGGCCGAGTGGCCGGCAAGGGTCCATTAGGGCCAGCCCTAAAAAGGTAGGGCCTGGCTTAGACCAATGCCAACCCAGTTCGACCCGGCCCTCTTTTCTTTTGTTTTTTTCTTTTTTTTTATTTTTTATTTTTTATTTTTTTGGCCCTACCCAGCCCTAATAGGGCCATGGAGACAAGGGCTAGGCCAGGGTAGGGGCCAAGGTTGGCTCGGTTCAGGCCGTGCCTATTGCCACACTTAGCTGCCATTTTGTTCTCTTATAGTTTACTTAATCCTCCCTAACTCTCTTATCTTAAAACTAGGCGATAAAAGAGATTCTTCGATGCTGTATCAAATCAAGTGCTAACATTGTATGTACATAAATCCGTAATTATAAATAATAGGATGTGGTTGGCATGCGGCCAAACCCGCACATGTAGAAATGCGAGCTTGGCTATAAATATATATTTTCAATATAATTTGAGCCTAATTGTTGGAGAATATATAATCTTTAATATGGAGATCATGACTATGATAAATAAATAAAATTAGAAAATTAGAAATAATAATTATATTAAGAAAACATTTGGTCCGCTAGTTACAATAGTTTTTAGATGGACCAGCTATTTGCATCCATCTTTAAGATGGATGCTTTATACTTTTGGATTACATATTGTAGAAATGCAGACTAGTCCGTATGAAACAATTGTTCTAAGTAATAAGACCAATAAAAAGGGTTTTTTTACGTGAACATATAGCACACTATTGTGATGTTAGCTTGTATGTTACTCTTGTAGGCAAAACACCTACAATTTTAAGGGATTGTACATAATTAGACCATTTACCATTGGAACAAGGAGGTCACAATGATTTATAACCATCAAATGTGAAATTTGATAGCTTTGATATGTCACAAAGCTCGAAAAAATAAATTTGAACTTTCCATAATATTAAACGAGTAATGATCATATGAGACCCTCCGACACCCATGTGTGTAGGAACCCAAAAGATCACCATTAAATTTGGCACAAATCTCTAAAAAAAGTCAAGTCCCGCACCCCTGTGATAATTTTTTTAAAAATCTGTGTCAAATTTAATGGTGATCTTTTGGGATCCTACACACATGGGTATGAGAGGCCTCATAGAATCATTACTCACATTAAACCCATATGATTCAAATGAATGAACACATCGAAAGATAAAAACGGGTTGATTTTAAGGTCCCAAAAACCTTCATTAAATTGACTGTCAAATGGACACTTTATGTTAACTATGAAAGTTATAATTATCAAGATCAACCCTAGTTTGGCCAATCCGAATGGTTGACTGTCAACAAGTCCTTGTGAGTTTAGTCAAAAGTGAAATTCAAGTTTGGTCAAAAACCCATCAAAACTAATGTTTAATCTGTCAAATTAGTCGATTTTGACTAGTTTGACCAGCTAAATGGCTTTTCAAACTATTTCATATTTCAAAATTATTATTCCTATTTTTCTTTGTTTTGAAAAAACGTTTGAAATGTTTGACCCGTAGTGGACTAGTTTTGACTGGACAAAACACCTTACTGTTTCAGTGTTCAGTCTAATCCTCATAACGCTTGCTAAGGAGTATTTTTAGCCCCAAAATTTGGGGATGTAAATAAAGAAAAATAGAGACATACCATGTTCCCAAGAAAATCACTCGCAAAGATTGAACAGAGAAACATTCTTGACAATTAGATATAAATGTTTAAGAAATCAAAATCAAAATTTATTTTTCAATAACAATCATCTGGTAATTTATCGTGGATCTTTTCAAATAAATAAAAAGCCCTGAAATAGCTTTTCGTCCAAATGAGTAAGTGCACACTAAGACCCATAGGAGAATGCTACGTCCACTTGATATTTACAAGGAAGTTAGCTGGTATACACAAAGGCACCAAGAGATTAGGAAAGGAACTTGACCCATCCTAAACAAAATATAGAAGAGTATGATGATTAAATTTTTAAGAGAAATTTATCAATAAACTCCTATGAGATGAACTATTTAACAATTTAACAATTTAACAGTTTACCAATTTGAAACTATTCCAAGTTATGATCATATATATTTGTATGAGTATTTTGAAATAAAATCAACAGATATGGGCAAAGTGCTAAATAGTCAGTCTCTTAAGAGGCAATTTGATAAATTTCCCAAGTTTTAAAATAGGGGATTGTATACTTTGAGACCATTTATTTTTGGTACATAGAAGTTACAATTATTTTCGATCATTATATGTGAATTTTAATAGATGAAAGTGTGTTACAACATTCGAAAAATTTTATTTAGGACTTTGTGCCCAAATAATGACAGATCTTCTACCACCTGCTTTCAAATTTAATGTTCAATGATACTTGTGACCGCCTTGTATCAAAAGTAAATGGTCTCATTATATACACTTCCTTAATAGAGTTGAATCCTCGAGTACTCTCGGAACTTTGAAAAACAAGATAGAAAGACACTAGCACTTTTGTAATAAAACTTGGCAATATCTTTTGTATTTCTTAATATGGAGAAATTTATCGAGATATCCATTTAACATTCTGCCTATATTGTTTGGTTCAATTTCGAAGTACCCATCAAAATCCACAAGATTATAGTTTGAGATAGTTGTAAATGGATCGAATGTAAAATAATAATTGTAAAATGGGTATTTTGACCAAATTTTCACTTCGTATAACCTTGTAATTTACCAAACAAATTATTATTACCATTTTCCATTGCAATGCCTCACAAAAAATCAAGAATCTTTGAATAAGTGCTCAACGATTTTGTATCTAGCCTCTCACGTTTTTGTGTTAGCCATCCAAAAAGCTTGTTCTTTTGAAAAAGTACATTATCATCCATGTGACAGAACAATCAACAACCCATTAGCGCCATCCGATCAATCCATGAACAGTGATGGAGGCTAATGGGACCTTCTACCTTCCTCTGGTCCACCTTCCATCCAGCGAATCACCAATGGCGACACATCTGTACATATAAGATGATCATAGTGCTTTGAATAGTTATCAAAACCGGATCGAACTCGAGGTCTGACCAGTAGAACTGATGACCAGACCCATGTCCGGTCCTGTTTCCTTTTCTATTATTACTCATTTAGTTTGGATCTTTGAAAATTACTTTCTGGGAAATTCGTTCTTGGAAATTCATTTTTGAAATGGTTTGCAATGATTGACGTTCAAATTGAATAAGAAATCTTTCCATCATCCCTTATTTCATTTTTTGAAAAAAGATATTCCAACAAATTAGTTGAAAAAATTATTAAATAATCTCTATTTCCTACCATACAAAATACGTCTCCCGCAAATCCTCAATCCTCTCTTTCTTCGAAATTTTCAATAATTTACTTTTTAGGGAGTTAAACGAGCCATTAAGGCGTTTGATTCATAAGAAATACTTTGCACATGAAAAATAGTTTTTTGCGTAAACAGATTGCTATGAAAGACTTATTCAATCATGTTTTTTGTCCATGTTTATTTCATATATCTAAAATTTCTATGTACCCCGTTTCTTATGTTTAGTAGCCCATTTGTTAACCGATTTCATATGAAAAATTTATGATGATTGTTTTCATGTCAACAAAACAAGCCCTTGATGTGGCTAATTTGCCCAAGCATAAATGGGAAAAACAAAGACAACGATGCCATGGCAGTGAGCAAGGGATTGATGCAGGGCGGATCAACATATACTTTTTTTTTGAAGAAAAAGGCAATGAAAATTGTTGTGAAGCCTTTATTACTGCTGTTATTGCTGTGAAAAGGGGTTGTATCCAATTTTGAGTTGGCTACTGGTTAGAAATTCAATGTGTCAGGCCAACCCCAAAAAAATAAGTTTTAGGCCACAAACTGGCCCAGGAGTCGGGCCACGGGCCACGGCCATGGCCATGGCCACTACCTGCCCGACCACCTTGTTTCTAATTTTTTTTTCATTTGCTTTTGGATTGGCCTGGACCTAACAGGGGCAAGGCCAGGCCTAGGCCGCTCCTATGAGTACAAGGACCAGGTCAGGGCCAGCCAGCTATGGCCCGGCCCGATACCACCCTTATGCATTGCTTTTTCTTATTATACAAGAGTCGAAAGGGAGGGTAATGTAATGTCTTGAATGTTTATGGGTGTACATTCAACCCATGAGTGACCAAGAATGTTTTTTTCTTTTTTTTCCTTTTTTATAAGATGGTGGTCATGTCAGTTTCTGAAAATAACTATGTGACATATCAAACAAATCGTGTACCAAACAGTACACACACTGAATGCACCTGCAATAACTGACATGGAATTGAATTGGCTTTTCAACTATTTACTTTTTTGGATGTTCCAGTTTGTACGTCTGAACTAGCAGAAAAAAATGTAATCTAATTTTATAAAGTTGTTTTGAGAATATTTGAGGGGAATATGTGGATTCCCTTTTCCCCATCGTTTAATCTTTTTAACATAGGAAAAAGTTTGCCAAAAGGATGCTACCTGATAATGTAGAACAAAGGATGCCTCTAAAAAATTCATGAGAAAAGGTAGTTTTAATGTTGAAAGACCCTTTCGATTGATCTCCATATCCAGATGTGTGACCATGAAAAGTAAAAAGATTTTAACTCTTAAAAATAATGTATTTTACAACATATTATCTACACCGTTTATTTTCAAAATTTTTATATGTTTATAGATCTACTTGATTTTAACCATTTTTTAAATTTAAAATTTTACAATTAGATATAAAAGTAGATTTTAAGATAATCCTAATAACATTTTGCATCAAAATTATATACCATGATAAAATTTAAAGGGTACCTTACCTCTATACCTATGGAGGTATCTGTAGGCCAACTGCACCCTTTAACATAAGTAAATAGCATTACAAGGGCCTCAAGTGAGATGTATATCAAAAAACTAGTTGACAAGACTCTTCTAAAGTAGGAATTTTCTCAAATTGATTATCTCGACCTTAACGTATGGATATAAAGAGAAAATAAATTTGAAGTCCGAAAGATAGTGCATTTTATTTGGACCGTTAATTTTCAAGATTTTTAAGTATTTATAGATATTTTTTATCTATACCCATTTTAAAATTTGAAATTTCAAAATTAAAGTTGAACATGGACTTTCAAGTCATCATGAAGTTTTTGACACCAGAACTATATTTTCTGACAAAATTTAGAGGTATGTCTTACTTTAAAAGTATAAGGTGCACATCTTATATAGAACTCAACCAATACAAACTTGATTCGATGTTACAAACATCAAAGGCAAAATTAAAAAGAATAAAAAACCACAAGAAAGTAGGACCTCCGCATAAATTTGGACAAAAAAAATATGGACCATTCCATAATATTAGATTTCATCGTTTTTAACTACAAGAAAAAACCCATTCCATAATGTTGGAAACATTTATTGGTACATACATAAAATTTCCTAAAAAATTTGTAAAGTAGTTTGACCATTTTAGCTTTATTTTTTCAAGAATGAGATTTGTATTAGTTTGCCTCCAGTAGAAGCAAGCGCACCTCTAAAACTTGTTTAGAGATGTTGTTCTGAGGTCTGAATTCTTATTATGGCTCAAAATTCTATTTTCGTTTAAGTTGTAAAATTTTGGAAAATTTAAAAATAGTAAAGATTGAGCAAATCCAAAAAACTTGAAATTTTTTAAAATGGACTGTCTAAACAATCTACAAAACACACTATATTTTGTGGACTTGGATTTCCTTCACGAAATACACTATATTTTGTGGACTTGGATTTCCTTTTCTTCTACTTATATATACATTTCGATTTCAAGATGATCATTGGAGAGCTCTTGACACTCTCTTCTACAGGATTTTTTAAGTGCACCTTACTTCAATAATAGAACAATAGTATAAGGTTACAACCTTATCTAAATTTTTTCCTTTTTTTTTTCTAGAGAAAGTGCTCGAAGTCATTTCCTATGGGACTTTGTTTCAAACCAAATGTTGATTACTTTTGATTTTTAAATCAACAGATTTATGGAGAGTCCAGCCTCACTAAGCTCAAGAAAATTATTTTCTTCTGTCTTTGAAGTTTTCCCATTGGATTCTTATTCCATCAGGGAAAATGTACGCACGAATATACCCTTAAAGCCCCTAAAATGTGGTTTTAGGGGGACGGTGGACCACAGCAGCACTCCACAATGGGGCAGATGAAATGTTTCCCCATATTACATGTGTGGTCATAGTTTTAAAATAGAGTAATGATACTATGGGGTTCTTATTTTCCTTCAAGTAGATTATCCTTTCTTTTTAATTTCTCTCTGTTTTTGTCGGTGGTTGGATAAGGGGATTTATGTACATGTCATTTACTTGCAATTTGTAAGGACTACTCTAACATCAACCGTCCAACTCATTGAATGGTTGGTGATAACGCGGTGACTATACTGTTCCATGCGCATGCGTTGTAATATACAGCCCTTGCACAAAATTCATGCAGTATACGTATAATGTCTCTCTTTCATTGAGACCAATTTATTAGGAGGTGAAGGGCAATTCTTTTGGACACTGTGGTAGTATTCACCGACTCATATTTTACTAGTGTTTCTTGTGTTGGATCGGCGAACTAGATCGGGCATGAATCGGTCCAAATCTGTAATCCTAAAAAACATTAAAAAATAAAACAAATAAAAATTAAAATGGGTTTATGGGGTCGGGATTTAGAAAAAACCCAAAAACATATTAAGTAATATTTTAAATAAATAATATATATATATAAGGAGGGATTTACGGCTAACCCAACCGAGAATCATACCATCTAAGAAGTGGCTTGATCCGAACCGATTCCTATCAGGATAATCGATGATCCAGATTAGAAATCTCGGATTTTAAAACACTATATTTTACAAATCCATTCGTATAAAAGGTTATAATCTCAAGAGGGAGTAAAATTTAAGAAAAATATCTCTATACCTTTACTTTCAAGTTTCATTTCATAATAGATCCAATGTTTTAAAAGATATTTTGGGACATAAAACTTGTAGATTTTATTTTTTATAACCACCTAAGTTAATTTAAACTTGTTTTTTTAAGCTAAACAAATCTAAAAGATATGTCTTTTCAAAAAGCCATCCCAAACTTTTAGAGAGAGAAGGCATCTTGGAGGTGAGAGGTTATCGAGAGGAGAGAGATGTGTTTGAAAAAATATGAGAGGAGAGAGAGATGCGGGAAAAGAGAGAAAGAGAGAAGTTTGGATAGACAAGTGAAGAGAGATAAAGATTAGGTTTAAAAAGAGCATGTCTTTCTCATATTGTTTAAATTAAAAAACAGGTTTAAAGTGGTTAGAGAGTTAGAAGATATTTTTTGAAATATTGAATTTATCAAAAAATAAAATCTAAAAATAAGAGACATGGAGCTATTTTCCCTAAAATTTACCCTTATTGCCACCGGTAAAAAACCCACTTGTTTTGTTGGGCCTCAAAATTTGCAAATCACTTTTCATCCTAGCAATGAGTTTAAAAAGGGATTTAGAATTGTACATAGAAGATGGTCCAAGCGATGCCTACTCCAATCAGGGATCGGACTCGCCACAAAATTAACAGCTTTAAAATATGAAATGTATTGGAAATTATTTACAACGCGGTTAGCATGGCCAAGCCCTCGCATCTACAAATATGGGCTTGGCAACAAATATATTTTTAAATATAATTTAATCTTAATTTTTAGAAAATATATAATCTGTAACATGAAGATCATGAATATAAAAAATAAAAAAATTTAAAAAATTAAAAATAATAATTATATTAAAAAACTATTTAAACCATTAATTACCATTGTTTTTAGATTGACCACTTAAAGATGGATGCTTTATACATTTGGATCGCATATTGTACACATGCAATCCAACCCGTATGAAACAATTGTTGACTTATTTAATTAATTATACTAATTGAAAAGATAAATATTCAACTAATGAAAAATAATAAAAAATTTAAATCTTAACATATTTTTTACCAAATTTAATTTTTATTTTTGAAAAGATTCACTAAAAAACATGCCGGCCTTGACGTCAGCCCATACCAAATAACTAAAAAAATCTTTTGAACCTAAAATATTGTCATAATAGCCTAAACTGGGAAGTAAATATAATTCGTAAAAGCCCCATTTTGAGATACGTTTCCATGAAAAAAAAATTAAAAAAATTGTTGGAAATGTTCCCAACAAAACGTAGGTGCAACTGCAAAAAGAATTGGAAGAAGGCGAATAAACAAAGAGAAGCCTTCCCTCCCTCTTTTCTTTCAACTCTTTGGAAATTCATCCACAAGATTCCAGCATTTATTCCCCATCACGTACTCTCAGTCACTTGCAGTCCACGTTACCCCTCTCTCTCTTACACACAACTAACTCTAGAGAGAGAAACTCTAGAGAGAGAGAGGGGCTACCTTAGGGTCATACTTACCTGGTGACAACTCTGTAGAGAGAGAGAGAGTGGTCATCACGGATGCAACTCTGTAGAGAGAGAGGGGGACGCTCAGGTTTTTAGTGAGAGAGAGGGCTTTTGGCCTTCGGTTCATTGGGTTAGAGAGAGAGAGAGAGCATAGGCTTTTTGGGTTTCCTTTTTAGGGTTTCAGAGTGGGTTATTAGTTCTTAGCTCATATGGGGAACTTTTAGATTTGTGTGTTGCAGAAGCTTAGTTAAGTTCCCATTGTCTCCTGCCTGCTGACATATTCAAATTGAAAAAATAAAACCTCACATATACCCTAAGCTAGAATCTAGGGAGAGGAAATGCAGTAAAATATGACCCATATTTAGGTCTTTTTAAAGTGATCTTCAATCTAAATTCCCATTAAATGGTTGTGGAAACTCCTGTTATCATAGAAAACAGCAGTGTGGTTTTCAAAGTTGCCATTTTCATGTTTAGTTAATAAAATATGGTCCGAGTGGGTGTTTTTCTTCTCTCATGATTTCTATAAAGTTTAAATGCTAGACACATTTCAGGTATCATTTGTCTGTTGGAATTTTTTGGTTTTTCTTTATGTAAAATGGATAGATTTCCTTTAATGGTGATTGGTGAGTTGTGAGTGGTTATTCAGATAGATTAGGTCACAATCTGAGAAGTGCAGAAAGGTTTTTGGCTCTTCAAATCAGAGAGCTCAAAAGGTTCAACCTTAGAGATAGAGAGAGACAAAGGACTGCAAGGGTAGCGAGAGAAAGAGACATGAGACAGTGAAAGGGTAGACTGTTTTGAATTGACCCATTTCTGCAAATTGATTCTTGGGTTCTGAGATTGAAAGGGAAGCAAAGATTTTGGGGGCCTGGGGTTTCGTTTTTGCCTTGTCATTGAAGCAAAACAAAATTGCAGAGAGAGATAGAGAGAGTACTCAGTAAACGGATTTTGAATCATATGGGGATTTCTTTTCTCAAGTGAGTTGTCAAAAGAGAAAGGATTGAGGGAGATGGTGACCAGATGATCACTTCTCTCTCAAGAAAGAGATATCAAAGCAAACAGACAAAGAAGAGAAGCATTTAGAAGTAGAGAATCCATGTCACTGTAGCACTAATCATGCATTGAAAAGCCATTGCTCTTTTATCAGCCTTGCTCATTCATTCCCTGTCATCTTCATCATTATCACATCTCTCTCTCTAGATTGTTCCCTTTCATCATCTCTCTCTCTCTCTAAAAGTTTTGATCATCATCATCATCATGGTGGCTTGCAAACAGTTGAAAGGTTGGCGGTTTCCCATCATCACCACCATGATCAGCCTGCACATTCTGTGTTTGGTTTCTGCAACCAGCAGGCCTTTACCCCACGGTGAGAAGGATTGAAATATTTAATCGTTAGAGAGAGAGAATTGAATTATTAGAGAGAGAGGGAGATTATAATCGGGACCACATCCAATATATTTCATTAGTTCCCTATTTGTGCTTCATTTTTATTGTCTTTACATGGATAGTGGGACTCTGTAATTTTTTAATTTTTAATATGCAGATCACAGATCACAGAGCACGCATGATAGATGGGTGTCCGCACAGGTAGCTACTGAAAACGGTCTTCTTTGTACTGTAAATTCTGTTTTCTTCGAAAGTTGGGGTTTAAAAATTTGAACTTTTATTGAACAGTGGATATGTAGATCTGTTATCTTTATTTACGAGAACAAGAATCCAAATAATTCTCTCTGTCTCTCTCATGGTTTTGAGAACCCTACTGGTCTTAAGAGCCCCTTTATCATTCTCTCTGTGCCGCTCACTCTCTTGACTCGTACTTTTCGAGTTTTGAGAGCTCCAAACTTCTATTTCCTCCTATTTCTTTGAAGTTTAAACTTGTGTGTTTTGCTTTGTTTATGAGTTTTAAGAGCCTCTTTTCTTGCTAGTTGTTATTTCCAAATGGATTACCGTCTCTCTCTTGGACTCTGCCGGCCCTGGCCTTAGCCCGTCCCTATCGAAATCCGCCGGGCCAAATAAAATAAAAATTAAAGAAGAACAAGGCTGTGCCGGTTCTGGCCTGATCCTACCCTCGGGTCGTGGTTGCCGGGCCTTCAGGCAAGTCCAGGCCTTAGTTTTTTGGGACCGGGCTGACACCCAACCCTTGTGACCCTATCTCTCTGGTGTGTTCCATCTTTTGTGCATGGAAGTGAAAGGGTGTGTGAAAAATGCAGGAGGATGATGATAAGAATGAATCAATGAAGAATAAGAAGGTGTTTTGGGATACAAGACTTGGTTCAAGGCCACCAAGGTGCGATAACAAGTGTGGGGGATGCAGGCCATGTGAAGCCATTCAGGTTCCCACCACTACTGATCATCTCCACCTTCACTATGCCAACTATGAGCCCGAAGGCTGGAAATGCAAATGTGGAGCCTCTTTCTACAACCCTTAAAACTAATTATATTTACATTTTAATCATAACTATCCATCATTCATATCGTATCTCTATATGATATTGTACAACTTTTCGACTTGAGATCCGATCAAGATCAAGCATCAAAAATCTCAAGCCCATGGATGTATAAATTTTTCGCTCTTTCTTGGGGTGAATCTGTCTCTCTCTCTCTCTCTCTCTGTTATCATAGTTATTATGGTTTTCTATGTTCTAATGAGTATATTTTTGGCAATTACATGCCATGTATCAATCAGGTTGGAAATTTTGTGTTAAGACCGTATTGTACAATGACTGTTTGTATATATCCGATTTTCCTAAGAAAAAGATCACCTGTTACATTTGGTAAAAATCAATTAATTTTGATAGCAGTATAAATATTTAATTAAATAAGTAAAGGTGAGGTTTGTATAAGGTTGGTGCCTAGAACAATCAGAGTACAGCACACCCTCAATTGATGCAGGTTCAGATGATGGCCATCAAATTTATTTTCATGCATGAATATGTAATTTAAACGTTAAAAAATATTGTAGGTTTATGAATACTTTAAAATATTGGAAATAGACTGTCCATATGATATATTGGAAGAGACTATTAAACGTTTACGGGGCGAAAATAAACAGTATTTTTATCCATAAGCTTGGTGCCGGCTGATTTTTTTTCGGACGGCGTGGAAAAAAGATTGTCATGGACATCTCATGTCCATGGCGGTTGTTACGAATATAGTATGTCCGTGATGGGTATTTTTTTCATGCAAAATTGACGTAAAAATATATACGAGAACCGTCACAGTTCTCGTAGGTATGGGGTGATTTTTAAGCAAAACCATGATGGACATAGCATGTACGATGGGGGCAAAACATGGTAACAATTTGCTTGTAGGTATTTTTAATACTTTTCCTAATATATTATAAGATAAATTGCTTTTAAAACTTGAAATCTTTTTTTTTTTTGTGTTTTTTCATCCTACTTCAGGTTGAGATGATCAATTGAAAGGTTTTCAAGAGCACGAACTCTTTTTTTTAATTGAGTGCCTTGTTTCTATGGAATAAAGTTTAGGCTCTGTCTAGGCTTTTTTTATTAAGTAAAAAAAGAAAAGTAAATATAGAGTCAAAGCTCTAAACAATCAAATTGGAGCCTACTTCAAAAAAAAAATTTATTACATAAAAAAGGAAAAAGTAAATATAGAGTCAAAGCTCTTAACAATCAATTGGAGCTTACTTCAAAAATTTCACTAGAAGAGGTTGTTTTGATGCTCAAATATCTTTAAATAGATCATTTCGCTATCAAGATCGATATGAGAAAAAAATAAATTTCAAGTTTTGAAAATAGTGTATTTTGTAATACATTTTTAGACCGTCAATTTTCAAAATTTTCAAGTTTTCATGATCTGTCAGTCTACACTGTTTTTTAAACTTTAAATTTTATATACAAAGATGAAAATATATTCCAAGGCTATTTTTAATAGTGAAGGTAAACTCTAATTTGATTGTTTAGAACCTAAGCTCTATACAAACCGCACCCAAAAAAAACATGCTCAATGTTTCTTGATACAAATTTTGTCGTTATGACAGGCTTCTCAGTTGAATAGTACAGCGCGAGATGTGTAGAGTAAAAGCTCACGTGAAGGTCAAATTGCATGGGTTTTTGTAATGGAAAAAGTTCATACAAAGTTGCAATTTTATAATTTAAAAGAAAAAAAAAGAAGGACAAAACAAAAACAAAAACCGTCTCAAAGTCCATGAAAAATGTTGAGATGTCCGGATGTGTGGAAAAAAAAATACTTTGAATTTAAAAAATGATATATTTTGTAATACATTATCTAGACCACTGGTTTAAAAAACGGATCGGTAACTTGGATCGGGCTCCCAAAAAATCGATCCGGATCGGGAATCGGGTGAATCGGTCAGAATAAAGCTTTAAAAAAATCCAAAAAAATTATTAAAATTCATTATAAATATTGTTTTTTAGGAATTCAATAAGAAATTAGCGTACTCCATTAAGAATTTTCATGTTTTTGAATGAATATGAGAATATTGATATGTTCTTTCCCTGTATGAACCGCCATTCAACATTTAATTTACATCACACAAAAAGATAAACATAGAATTATCATGAAATAAGTATATCAACATACATTGACTATAATAAAGCATAAAATTAGTAACATATGATCTAAAAATAAAATGATAGACGACGTTATTGTTCTTCTTGGTCACGCTGGTGCCATTGATTGAATTCGTTTAACAATTCATTGATTCGATCTAAAAACGAATCATCGATATTAGCAGACGTCTGACTATTCCCAAATCCCTGAGTGTTAGTGTTTTGTTGTGTTCCCAATCTAAAATCCCCGAAGATTGTCCATCCTTCATGCTCACCTGCACTGTCGTGCTCATCCCTACACTGTTGCTGTTGGGACTCGATTGAATAATATGGTTGGGATAGGGTGGCCTCAGAATCATCATCTCTCTCATTTTTTCTCTTTGAATAATATGGATTAAAAAAAAAAATTAACAAATTTTCAAAAAACTCGATCATGGATTAAAAAAAAAAAATCACAAATTTTCAAAATATTCTATCATGGATTACAAAAAAAATTCGATCATGGATTAAAAAAAAAAATCACAAATTTTGAAAAAATTCTATGATGGATTACAAAAAAAATTCGATCATGGATTAAAAAAAAAAATCACAAATTTTCAAAAATTTCAATCATGGATTACAAAAAATTCGATCATTGATTACATAAAGTTCGATCATGGATTATATAAAATTCGATCATGGATTACAAAAAAAAAC